>PYAF01004356.1:432168-464903 GCA_007407185.1 Glycine tomentella | reverse complement strand
TCATTCTATGATTTTTTTTTTCTCCTTTTTCGTTTCAATTTGAATTGCTTTCAAAAAAAATTATCTATAAAGAATTTGTCATAATCATATAAACAATTATATCATGAATATATATTTTGTTTTATTAAATCATTAAATCTTTTATAATCAATTGTAATATATTTAAAACGTTAAAATTATGCAATTAACTACACGAGTAAAATATAAAAACATAAATACAAACCACAACACACATAATTCTATTGTAATTAAACAATTTCACTTAATTTTTTATATTCCAAATCAAACATGCAAACAAAAAAAATGTACTAAATTATGTTTTTTTAAAAAAGAAAGTCAAAATAAAGGAGCTCCTACTAGGAGAACACCCCTAAACCAACAAAAACCCCCAACCCATGAGAAAACCTGGAGAAGCAATTGGCAAGCCAGAAATTTCTCAAAGTAACATATATATATGACTACAAACAACAAACAACTGCATATGTTGCACACAAAAAATGAATATCTACTAGTTGACAATTAGAAATATCCCTGTAGTTTGATTCACTGCTCAAAAAACACAATTTTGCAACAAAAAACTATGATGAGTCAACCTAAATGGTAACTATTAAAACTCAATCATCTGCGGATGTAGAGGAATGCTGAGGAAAAGTTGACCACACATCTTCCCATGTCCTCTGGCCTTCAGTCACCTCCCTAACAACAGAGGCAGCTTCATCCAAATCAACACGCACTTGATCCTTGCTGTCCCTCTCGCGAATAGTCACTGATGATGTCGAATCTACTGTGATAGCAAAGGGCACACCAAGTTCATCTGTTCTTGCATATCGTTTTCCTATTGATGTACCTGTATAACATTTTAAAGATATTCACGCAGTTAATAAAAATATAACATTAGTCTTTGGGTATTATAACTACAAAAATTGGGATAAATCAATCCCTAAAACAAAATTATGAATGCAAGACACATTAAATACCTTAGGACAGAGTTTAATCCTTTTAATCAGTTTTATCAAGGAAAAAAACACTTGAACAGAAGAGCCGAAAGACCAAAAACTTGCAACAAGCCTAAACCAAAGCCTACTTCATAGGAAAAAAACAACGCAAGTGCCTAGATGTGATTTTAAAAGAATATTGCTCTTGCTAGTGATTAATGCAAGGCACAATATATGGTGAGTATTGCTCTTGCTTTAGGCATTAAGTTTCACAGATGTGATTTTAAAAGAATATTTGCTCTTGCCAAGGCATTAAGTTCCAAAGATTTATATGGTGAGTATTCCCATTTCCCACAGCCCGTGAGCACAATATAGATCACCTTGATGATTATTGAATAGAGATCAATGTTCAATGTGTACAAAGTGTAAGCTTGAACCAACCATAGGCATACTACCAATAGTAGCGGTAACATTATCCCATGAACGAGGCAATGAGCACGAGCATATTTCTTCATTTTTCAAATTATTCACTTTTGGGGAGAAACATTACATAACAGATTTAGAAACCAAAAGATGCTGACATGAAATACTGGCAACTGATACATTAAAAAACAAACAGTACAGTTTAAGAACAATATCCTCAGTTCCTCACCCCAAAGGTTGCATTTTTAATTTTGAGAGGCTAATTACAATTTTGGTACCCCTATTTTTCAGAAATTCAATTTTAGTCCCTCTATTTTGTTTAGCAATTTTAGTCCTCCCATTTTCAAAAATTGGCGATTTTAATCCTGGCATTAAATTCCTAGCATTGACCATTAAAATTCCTTAAGGCAAACCAATCGGCAACAAGGAAAAAATCAATTAAAAAAAAACCCAATCTGCTATAATCTAATCATGATTCAAATTTGATTACAATCTGATTCTGAAGCACATTTTATAACAATAATATCAAATCAAGTAATTACTCATGACAGACCACAAATCTCAAATATGTTTCTAGTTCTGTTCAAAAGCTGCTAAAAATGTTAAATTCCTAAAGGCAGAGTCGGTCATAAAAAGGAAACCAATCTGCTACAAACAAGGAACAAAATCAATCAAAAACTAAATGCCTAATCTGCTATAATCTAATGAGGATTCAGATTTGATTATAATCTGATTCTGATGCAGATTTTATAACAAAATAATATCAAATTAAGTAATTACAAATGACAGGATCAATTTTACCAGCTTTTGAACAAATTTCAGATGGCAGAAACATATTAATATTTCATATCCACCACACTATGATATTGGACCAGCAAATGGAAACCAGAAAAAATGAAATAAATTCTCAAACCAAAAACCAGAAACATAGCATACAGATTCCAGTATACAGTGTACCAAATTCTGAAACCAGAAAAAAAAAATAATTATAAATAGATAAAACTATAAAATGCCATTCGTAATTATATGTAAGTAAAGTTTGAGCAGCCATGATTTGTGAAGATTAGGAATTTGTTTTAGTGTGAGCATATTGTTCCTTCAAGGGGTTGCCTTAACAGACATGAAGAGAAATTGAGCAGCTTTAATCCAATAAATAGTGCTCTCTTTCTTATTTTTCCTTTGCTCAGCATGAAGGATCTGTAATCTTCCAAGGCACCAATTTTTTTAAATAAAAACCCACATCGCGTCTTAATTATCTTCTTTATTTATATAATACACACATATTTTACAAGTATTTGTGCAATCAATCAGTGTAAACTGTAAGCCTATAAAATTTTAACATTAACATCAACAGGTGTATTTTACATATTAAAGAGAACTTCATCCACATACCTGTAGTGTCAATCTTGTGGGAAATTCCAACAGCAGTCAATGACTTGGAAATGAGTTTAGCAACCTCCTCATACTTCTGATTCTGAACCAGTGGGAAAACTGTACACTTAATAGGAGCTACAAGTGAAGGGAAGCGAAATACATTTAGTTGTTCATCCCCAGCTTTGCTTGGCCTCGTGTAGAATGTGTGCTCAAAGAGGCAATAAATTATCCGTCCAATTCCAAATGATGGCTCAATCACAGACGGTGTAAAAACTCGCTGGTGCTCTTTCTTTATCTCCCTTTGAATGGTCAGCATATTCTTCTTAATGGTCACATTTTTCCCAAGTGTACACACTTGAAACTCCACCTCCCCTTTTGACTCCAGAGCAGCCTTCATATCCAAAGCTTCTTTCTCAGGCATTGCCTGCAGAGAAGATTCCGTATGTAAAGTAATGCAATCAGCTATTGACAAAGACTCATGGTACTACTAAACACACACACAAACAAAATAAAATAACACCATGAATTACCTCAAGTGCTTCAACCACCATCCTCTGGTTCCCCTTGAATGCCAGACCCAGCTCTTTCTTTACTGGAGTTATAACCAATTTCTGAAACAATGTGCAAAATAAGTCAATCAATGTTGTCCAAAGATTTCTTTAGAGTTGTGCTTGTGCATGAAGTTGGAGGGAATGGACAAGTAATGTATATTCATAAACAAATTCACACCGTCAGCATTAAACAGTACCTCCACTTCCTTAGGTTCTGCAAATTTTTCATGAGCCACTAGCGGAACACCACTTTTATCCTGCGACATGAAATACAGGCATTATGAGAATGCATAAATTCTAACATTGTATAAGTCTAGAATTTCTTTACTTATTTTAATGCTATATTATACAATATACATTTCCCATCTAAGTATAGTCATTCCTCAACTCCAATGTAAGTTATGTAAGATACATTTTAAGTAAAATTTTAATTGAGTCAAATCAAATGCAAGTTAGACTCCAAACTTAGAGATGGACAAGTGACAAAGAAACAAGTGCAAGGGGAGTTTAATGACAAAGAAAAACTTCATTTTTTGTAAAGGCTAATCGTTGTGCACATGCCTTATATTTTCAGCTTGATTTAATTGAAAAGAATTACATTTTCTGCTCAAAACCAAAATGGCAAGGATGATGGTAGGCTGAGATAGTACTACCTTCAAGGAGGTAAATGTATTTTAGACTATAACATCATCAATTGAATTATAGCAACAGATAGTATTCAGGGCAAGTTTCCTGAGTAATGATGCAAGGAAAACATTGTAAATTACAGTAACCCAACCAAACAAACAATTTATCAAAGTTACAACAAAAAGCCATTATTTAGAGTTAAACAAAGTGGTTACCGAGTGAGCACGCAAATCATATGCAGATCGATCGGCAATGCCAACACACTCAATCCAACCATAGGAGCACTCAATCTCGGCATCCCAACAGTCAGCAGCATAGTGGGCCATCTCATTGGCAAGATGTTGCCTAAACCTCAATCGCTCCTTGTCTATACCAAGATGCGTCAAGAAAAGATACACTCTCCCAATGAAATAACCAAGTGTCTCATTGTTGACAATTCCCTGACCAGAACACAAAGCACAAACAATAAGAAAAAAAATATATCAAAAACTATCATGACAAGTTCAAACTCGAAACAAAATCAACCTTGGAAACAGCATCACAAAGACGAATCCTCTTGGCAGACCCGACATCTGCTCCTCCCTCGGGAACATCAAGAACTCCAAGTTAGCAACCTCAGGGTACTTTGGATGAGACTTATCTTGAGGGTCAACAAAGTGCTCAATCTCTGCCAACGTGAACTCCCTCACTCTGAGAAGCCCTTGCCGTGGAGATATCTAAACACGAAAACACAAACCAGATCAAACCCAATTCATTCTATTCACTATCAGTATAAAGATTTTTAGACTTTCATCCTCTCATGCAATTATAAATGCTAATATTATTAGTACTTGTTTGACTTTAATAATAAGTACACTAAAAGTCATATATATTATTAATTGTTCATAATTAAAAGAGATGACCCTGTTTGGATAACTTATCCTTGAGTTTAGGAGAAAAGCAAATTTTATTTTTCTTTCTTTCTTATTTAAGTGGCTTATGGAGAAGTTTATCAATCCAAAAAGTCTATATCAAAAGCTATTTGTAATTGGTTAATATCTTAATCTAGAATGCATGATAACTAAACTCCTAATTGCCACGTAAATCATGAACTCACCTCATTCCTAAACGCCTGCCCAATCTGCGCCGCACCAAAAGGAAGCTTGTTGCCATTGTAATAATACAAGTCCTTAAAATTGACGAAAATGCCCTGCGCGGTCTCGGGTCTCATAAACCCAGGGTTCGACCCAGAGGGACCAATGGAGGTCTGAAACATCAAATTGAAAGGGTAAGGATCAGAGAGCGCGTTCTTTGTCTCAGGAGAAACAATCCCATACTCCTTAATCTTCGCACCAAGCTCTTCAGCAGAGAAATCATCCAACGTGGCAACCACGTGCTTAAGCTCCGCAACCTTATCAGAAGAGAGTGCAAGGTCACGCTGGAGCTTGTCATTGCAGAAGTCCTTGAGCAAATGATCGGCGCGGTAGCACGTGCCGGTCTTCTCGTCTTTGACCATGAGATCGGTGAACTTGTCCATGTGGCCAGATGCCTTGAGAACGATTTCGGGAGTGACGCAGGGGCAATCCACTTCAAGCATGTTCTCTTCCAGCACGAAGTGTTGGCGCCAGAAGGAGAGGACGTTGGATTTGACGGCGCAGCCGGGAGGACCGTAGTCGAAGAGGCCGGCGACGCCTCGGTAGATCTTGAAGGAGGGGATATAGAAGAGGCGACGCTCGAGGGTATTCACCACGGACTGGCGGAAGGCCTCGCGGCTGTCGGACCCGCCGAGAAGGGAGCGCTCGATGGAGGTTTTTTCGAGCTTGAGGGCGTTTAGGGCTTCGATTGCGGCGTCAATTTCGGGTTTGGGGGCTTTCGCGGCCTTCAGGGCGCGGACGGCGTTGCCTTGCGCTTCCACCGCGGCATGCTTCTCGGCGAGGTATTTGTCGGTGGCGGCCATGGGAGAAGAACATATGGAGTGTTAGAGTGCGAATATGAGTGGAATTAAACGAGAATGAGAAGAATATACTTTAGGCTTGGGGGAAGAAGATATTGCTATCGCTCTCCGTCTCACTCATTCCATTTGAGGGCGACCAGTGTCAGTGTAAAATAGAATTGGGTAACGGTATTTGCTTTATCCACCCTACATTTATATTTTTAAATAATTTAAAATAATAACACGTATATATTTTGAATATATAATCTTGATTAATATAAAATTCTAATCAACTGAATTAATAAATTAATTATATTAAAAAATAATTAATATTAATATATATAATACTAAATTTTTTAATATATATTTAATAGACATATAAATTTACATAATAATTTTTGATTTAATAATTAAAATATTTTTTAGATATAAAATCATAAATTTAAATAAAATTTATAGATTTATTAAAAAATATTAAACCTATAAATAGAGATATAATTTTTAATTTAATATGTAAATATAAATATAATTTTTATTAAATTTGTACATTTTTATTAATTAAAGTATTTAATTAAAAATATAAAACCATAAATTTAATAAAAATTTACAGATTTAATAAACATATGGATTGTCAAATTCATAAGTTCCTTACATATGGTGAATCCATATATAAAATTTGTAATAATCGAATGATATTTTGAGAAGTGTACTATTCATCATCATGGATGTATTAGAAAAAAATATTTGGTGTATAAAATTTATCCCACATTTTTGGGTCCCATGGGTCAGGATTGAGTGTAACCCAACCAAATTATCTACTTGCTTCTTTTTTAAAATGTTGTACTTGACCGAAGAGAAAAAATTGATTTATCTTAATTAAGAAAGTTAATTAATCAAATTGTATCAATTTTAATTAAAACTAGTATGATACACGTGCTCGTTCTATGTATTCTTCTAGATTGTTGTGTATATATTAATATAATATTATATGATTAATTGATTTAATAAAAACATATGAACTAATCAAAGTGATTTAAAAAAAATAGAAAATAAAGTTAAAACCAAAAAATAAAATAAAAGATTAAATATATTTTAATTTTATTTAAATATATAATTATTTAAAACAATAATATATAAGTGATTATTCTAAATAGATATGACAATAAAAAGGATAAAGATAATATATGTTATTTCTCGTCCTCACTTTTGTTCATGTCTTTGATCTTTGTTATATATAACTTTTTGTATCGGTCAATTATATATGTTTCATCTCCGTCCACTAAAAATGACTACCATTTTATAACATTATATTTATACAAATTTTGTCTAATTTTAAATTTAAAACTAATTTTAAGTGTCATCAAATTAAAAAAAAACAATAAAAATATCTCGATTCATAATATAAACTCAACTCATTATAATAAAAAAATTTGTCAAATTTCATAAAAAGATTAAATAAACAAGAAAAATAAAATAATTTTATCTTTTGGAGGTGGGGATGAAGTGTTTAATTAGATACTCATCCTGCTATGCGTCCGCATTTTAAATAAATAAGTAAAATATCAAAAAAATATTATTTTAATAAAAATATGATGTTAATAAATCATATATTCTTTTAGAACAAATATTTAATTTTATTTTATTAAAAAATAGTTTTCTTATTTCACCATTCAACGTCATATAATATATATATATATATATATATATATATATATATATATATATATATTGTGTGAGTATTTTACCTATATTGCCAACCGCAGTTGCTAAAGCGAGGGTAGTAATTAGAAGCAATTGCAATATACATGAATTTTTTTTTCTCAAATGTCAATATAGGACAATGTTCTCAGAAAAAGAAACTGGTGATAAAGAAATAAAAGCAAAGTACAAGGCACAAGACTTCAATATTTTACTTTCACAGTTCATATATATATATATATATATATATATATATATATATATATATATATATATATATATATATATATATTAAGAAACATAGAATTCAGAGGAAGGAGTAACTTGTCCTTAAGTCAGCATACAGGCTACTCATGCGACTCTGAAGAATGAAAATATAAAGATGTTTGGGACATAGCCCAGAAAAATAATTTGGCACTTAAACTTAGAACCATGTGTAATATGGATCATCATACTGAGAAGAAAACAAAAGAAAGGAAAAGAACATGACAACCAACAGAAGTGACATAGCTAAAGTACTAATAAATAATAAGCTCATGTCAGAAATCTGCAAAGACAGCGAAAAGATCACCATTGATATAATCATTGTCGACCAAACTAACCAAGAAGTGGCTGCCCCCAACCTGTGACACAAATAGAGAGAATTATCAAAACTGTAGCATCTAGCAGAAAACAAAAAATACAGCATTGCCATCAAATACACAGTATTTCCTTTTATAAGGCAGTGTGCAAGGTTTCACAGGACCATGGATTTAGAAACCAACCTCTTCAACCAATTTCCTGGATGCATCACCCTCAGGGTACAAGCTTGCCCATCCTCTAGACCAAATTTCAAATGCCTCATCCTTCCATACATTGAAGCTGACAGGATCTACAATGGTTGGTTGAATTATCTCCTTAGCTGGGAAGACACCCCATGTCACAGCATTAACATCAGTTTGACCCACATTAGATTTCCAGCTCCCGTCTTTATTCACAGCCATATAAGTTAAAGATGTTCTATCCTTGCATTTATCAACAAGTGCATCCAGCTTTTCCTTAGAGCAGAAGAACTCTACATATGCCTTCTGATAAACATACCCACCAGGTCCACCCCAGCCTAGGCCAAATTTCAAACAAAAATAAATGATTTAGTGTATCTCATACCCACCAACCAATATGGACAAGATATCAATACCCTCAGTCATAAATTGCACTGGACATTTTCATCGGGAAAATCTTAATGTTCTGTATCCCTCTTTTGAGTATTTTTCAATCTTCATTTTTCATTTTACAAGAAAGTATAGTTAATATAAAGTGGTACAGCCACACATCTCACTCAATACTGATCCAATAATTTTTTTTTTTATAAAAAAAGCCTTCCTGTCATCTGGCCACCAGTAGTTCAGTAAGTTAAGAATAATATCTTTCCTAATCAGCTTAAAAGTAGTTTAGGCAATCAACAATTTGAATTGATCTGTAAGACACCAGATCAGTGATCTGTATAGGTTCAAAAGGATATGTATCACATTTGACATAATGTAATTTTTACCAACAAAATACAAGGAAAAAGAAATTGGAAATGAAACGGAACTAAAATTGCCCACTTGTGGTTGTGTGCTGAATTGTGGCACCTTATTAACATGTTATCCATTAGCACAACATCAGATTCAGCAGACCAGTATGCACAAACCAACAAGAAACATGGAAAAAGAAATTGGTAGGAAATCAAAGAAACAGAACTACAGAGACAAATAATGAAATTAAAAAGGCTGGTTTCAATGCTTTGAATTTTGATTTGCTTCTATAGAATTCCTTATTTAATCCAGTCACATGCTTCAATATTCAGGTAATTAAAGACAAAGCCCAAATCAGACAGCCAGTGCTAAGGTTAACATGCCTACTTTTCATTGGTGGAAATATTTCAAACCAAAGATACCCTACTGGAAGACCATGTCAAAGTGTAATCAACCTAACTGTAAGTAACCTCTTTAAAACGAGTTGTAAGTAAATGATAGAAATAGTAAAAATTATCAAAATCTAGATTTTGGGCAGGGAATGAATATTCACCATTATTAAGATATGTATTAGAAATGGACCAAATCTAACTCAACCCTAAAAGCTAGCACAAAGGAAGAGGATTGTGCAAGCCTTATAGGGAATATTTTGGCCATATTCTTAGCTAGACATCTTAACAGACTAATAGGATCTAGGACTAGGATAAGCTGTTAGTTAATATCCTGTTGCTGTTAGTTTAGTTGGGGAAGGGTTAGAAATTATAAATAGGAGGGGGGTGGCTGAGCAAGAGGCAGCTTGTAAGCAAGGAAGTAGTAGGAGGCTATGACACCTCGAATAGTCACAATTGTACTGCAGGAGATTATTCTCCAAGATCAATAAAAGATCCATTCTTTCCCTTCTTTCTCTCTAAATCTGAACCAGGTTCCTAACACAGACACACCTCAATCCCAGAACTGGACATCTGCAGGTAACCTAACATAGTTAAAAAGCAGACGATTACCAGAGTCTTTTCGTAACGGGGCATTCTGATCATATTCCTAACCAATGTGGGACATCTTAACAATATGCATAAGTCAGGATCAGGACAGAAGGGAGAAAGCCTCCTATATCATGGCATACACTTGACCACCATTGTTCAAGACACAAATAACTGTGGCTGTATGTGGTTCCATCCTGCTATGAGCCTATGACTACCTAGCCCCTGCTTCTACCTCATTCCAAAATAGAAACCTTTAGAAATATTTAACCATCTAACTTGTATCAGAAAGTTAGTCATCTATCTATAGCTAGTACAAACTAGATTGCTCTAAACATACATCCAGAAAATATCATGCATAGATAAAAATTAACTTCTTTTACACCCACCTACAGTAAGAGAATCTGACTTTTCCCCATTGACAGCTGGCTGGCTATTGATGGTAAGGAAGCCCTTTGTGTTAATCTTCTCCAGCTGCTCATTTATGATCTTTGTCTCTGGCTGAAGACCATCAAGTTCTGACCAAGGATTGCTTCTCAACTTTCCAAGGCAATACAGTCTAAACCTCTGATATGTAACAAAAGGTGTAAATTTAGATGATGTTGGAGTGTTAGTAAGAGTACTCTAGCAATGTTCCAAGTTCAGTGACTCCACCTCATGTATATCTTCAACGCTTTTCAAGGGAACTGCCCATTCTTCAACAAGCTTCTTGTCCCGTGCACGTGGCCGCATGAACTTCAAGAAATAAATTATCAATTATAGGACCAGCAAATTACAAGACTTACCAATTTCTAAAAGCTTCAATGTAGTGTTTCATTCTTCTGTCTTGTTTTCCAATTATGCAAATTAAAATCACTAAGTAACCATGTGCACCTGATAATCAGATAATGCACCATATGATGGATTACATGAATCACCCCAACGCCCGTGTGGGTATTGATCCCATCCTATGGTCCTTGATATGTAGCTTTTTGGACGATTTGCCCTATGATGGTTGCATAAAGAAAGTAAGAAATCCTTCAGACAGAAACTCCCTTCTTATATTTTGGAACAAGACATAGCAATTGCAAAGGTAACATACCAAAAGATTGGACGGACATCTTCTTTAACACGGAAAACATTTGCAGGGCGTCTCCAAGGTAAGGACCTAGAAACTTTGGACTCTTCAATTAGGCCAAGGTTCTGCCAGCAATAACATTAATATCAACTTTCAATTAAGTGAAGTCTTTCAAAAATAACATTAAAAATATGCACATCACATGCAATAGGAGACCACCATTAGTATCGCTAATGCTGATTTCTCCATATTTAGTGTATAAAGATGCAATGTCTTAATTCCATGAGCTAAAATCTTTTTGCACATTTCAGTTCCCAGGTGAATTCCATAAGCCTTGACAGCTTCTTCGTTGTCCTTGATAGGCTCTAAAGCAGCCATAATGTCAGCTGGAATCTAGATTGTCATTGAAAATAAAACAATGCATTAGAGCCGGTGACACTTGACAAATATAACAAATTGGTAAAAACTAAAAAGTAAACACATATGACATAACTAAGAAATATAATATGCTCACTCATCCATGCATCATTCTTCTCCCTGCTAGACTAAGTTTATTATCCGGATAGATTTTTATCACCTAACGTTCAGTTCCATTAAATGTCATAGCAAGTATATTGCTTTCATTATTGACCTCCCAAGCATAAAACTAATTTGGTTTTTTAGTAATGTGATTCTCTTCTTAATCACCACTAAATTAACCTTCCCCATAACTTCATATATGACTGTAGCTTTATTCCCCTATAATTTGCACAATTTTGTATGTCTCCCTTGCTCTTATAAATAAGGATTAGAGAACAGCTCCTCCACTCTTCCAGCATTTTCCTAAACCTCATAAGTGATAGTTTAGGCATGACCAGAATGCATAACAGACATCAATGCATGTTGGGTTAATACTCTAGTAGTTAACTATCTAGCTAATTGCAAGTAACTTTTTACCTACCAATGTAATTTCTATACACTTCCTGAAGTCTAATTTTTATTATTCTCAAGTTCCAAAGGACACAACTGATTTTTTCTTCCAGTATACATGTATAAAGAGATATCTATATTTAACATTCAAGTGACTTTTTATGCTTCCTTTGAGAACCCCCCTCCCCTAAGGTCCTCGAGATCATTAAACATTTAGAATATTTAATACTAGATCCACAATTTTTTCTTACCTTAGTTTTGCAAAACCCAGTCATGCGGATAAAGCCCTTGTAATTATTAATGGGCATAATTCCAGGTACAATAGGACACGTTATTCCAATTTGGCGACAGTCGTTCACAAATTTGAGGAATATATCCGTATCATAAAATAACTGGGTGACAATCAGATCTGCTCCAGCATCAACCTATGAAAAGAACAGAAACTCAGAAAAGGAGGCCTGAAATACAGGTAGAAAGATGAACAACAAATTCCTTCTCCACTGCCCACCCCTCACTGTTTACTTTTCATTTACATTTAGAAGAAGAATAGCCATGTTGATAAAAAAATGCAGCATTTCTCATTAATACTTTTTCCTTCTTGTTTAAGCATGCAAGTCACAGATTAAAAGAATTCCCTCAAATTATGTTCTAGAACTGATAAAAAAAAAAAAAAAAAAAAACACATAAAATGGGTGGATTCTAATTGGATGACAAGACCTTGCTCTTCAAGTAAGCAAGATCATTTTGATAACCCTCCGGTGTAGCCAACCCATCACTTTCTATAACATCCGGATGTGCCTCTGAAGAGAAAGAAAATGGATTATAAGAGAAAATGATGGTAGAAAAAGGAGCAGAAAAACACTCTGACAGAAAGTGATAATGAAGTTAAAAATAATAATAACAAAAGCAAGAAACCTGGATAACCAGCGATTGTAATGCCAAAGTAGTCACCATATTTAGCTCTGATATGTTGCACCTACAAAAACATAAGCATCCATAAAATCAGGACTCAAGACCAGACAAGTGCCCAACTAACAGGATCAAGATCAACAGCTAGTATCAAATTTTATGAAACCAAGCTTCAAGTTTTATCATCACTAAGAATGCAGCACAATGTTCCATAACTTAGTGGAAAATGTTGTCTACATGTTTGAAAATTTGTTTGGTTCAAAAAAATGAAACAAAATGGAATTAAGAGTGTAAGTGTGACCGAATGAGTAATTAAACCAAAACATATTCACCAAATTCCTCTCTCTCAATCTCCACAAAATAAATGGAGTCTAGAAATTATAGATTTGCTCAGAGGTGAATTGGTAAAATAGAGCATGAGTGAGGGTGATATGGTACTATACAGATCCCAGTTGACCTAGGCAAAAATAGAATGAATTGATGATCTAAATATGAGGAAAATTGAAAGAGAAAGGAAGCAGTACCAAGTCGCGTGCGCAGGCAAAGCCGCCTTCGACCTGGACGAATTTGTCCTGACCATGCGGCGGATCACCTCGAAGTGCAAGCACATTTTGGAGGCCATTGGACTTGATGGTGTGGAGAGCATGGTCAATCTTCTCAACAGGCATGTTGGTGCAGGTGAGATGCATCATGGTCTCCACACAGACAACGTTCTGCATCTTGTTGGCAATTTCCAATGTCAGATCAGCCGTTGTCCCTCCAGCGCCCCAAGTGATGTCGCAAAACGAGGGGTTGTGCGCCACCATGCGGTCCATCCTCTCAAACAGATTGTCCACCCCATCCTCAGTCTTGGGCGGGAAGAACTCAAATGAGAACACCACCCTGTTTGGATCAGCCGCGGCTGCGCGAATTTTCTCAATGATCTTCATTTTTTATCTTTATCCCTGAGGCCAAGCCAACTAAAGCAATAAGTAGATCAGCTAGATGACTAGATACAACACTAAATCCTAAACCAAACCGAGATGTGAAAAGAGTTATAAGTTCGGGATCAGAATTGTGAACTCTAGCATTAAGAACGGAAGGGGAAACGATCCAGAGACTCCTCACTATGTAAAGGTAAGGGGGAGAAATATTGTACCTAGCCTTACCTTTGCATATGCAAAGAATTTTTTTTTGGATTTAAACTCATGACAAGTCACAAGAAACAACTTTACCATGACTCGTTGCCAGGCCTCGTTCTCATAATGGAAGGGGAAACGAAAACTTGAAAAAAATGAGAGCAATAGTCGTACCTTGTGAGGTGAGGTAGAGAGCGCGGAATGTGAGGAGCGGTAATGTGATTATTTATTTATAGAGGAAACGACATAGGTAGATCTGAGTGAGCGAGGATTGTTGGTGGCAACTGGCTACCGATGGTCCCTTGTTCAATTTTTTCTTCACATAGAATGGAATTTATGGGTGAGAGATACACAAAGCGCGGAATTTGAGGAGCGGTAGGTAATGTGGTTATTTATAGAGGAAACGACACAGGTAGATCTGTGAGTGAGTGAGGATGGTTGGTGGCAACTGGCTACCGGTGGTTCCATGTTCATTTTTTTCTTCACAGAATGGAATTTATGGGTGAGGAGAGTGACACCACTACTTTTTTTTTCCACATAAATTCTCAAAAAGTTGGAGATATTCTTTTTCATCGTTTTAATTTAATTAAAAATAAAATGGTTCAGCTAGACACTGTCTTTGCATCAAGAAAAAAATATATATTAAAACTAGGAGTTGGCTGTTTTCGTCTGTAAATTAAGGCCTTATCGAAAGTGATTGTCAGTTTTGAATTTTTGGAAAAAAAATATATTAAAATTAATTTTTAGTTTAATAAATTCAGTTTTAATTTTTTAGATTCTAATTTTAAATATATATTATACAAATTTAAGTTTTAAAAAAAATCAATTAATATTGACTGCCTGAGTAACCAAACCTCTTTTTTCAGCTCCCATTCATTGTTCTGCCTTCTAGTTTTTTTTATTATAATATTCTGCCTTTTAGTTTAATATAGATTGATATATAATATTTTTCTTTATACCATCATCCAATCCCCCCCAGCCATTGGTGATAATATAGATGTAAGTCTATACATGTTTGCAGATTGAAAAACAAATAACTACTGGATCTGGAAATGAATATAAAAATTTGAACTCTGGGAATATATGTCTAGCTATTGATCAGCTTGTGGAGCTTCCCATTGAGCATCAAATTTTTTATATTATTAATGCTGCAGGATCGTGTGGTATTACTTTGAAGGAGGTACATATTTTTATTCTCTTCTTTGTTAAGACATATGAAAAGATGTCAATTCTAGGAAAAGAAAAAGAATTAACAATAAATTAGTCATTGATTTATATTGTTCAGGACATGATGAATTGAGACGGATCAGAGGTGGGGTCCTTCTAAAAGCACCACCATAAGCTTGCTGATGAATTTTATATTTAAATTTATGTTGTTGTTTGGAGAAGATTTGAGAGGAAATATTTTGCAACATAATTTGTGGTTTTTAATGTAGTACTAGCAAGAAAATGGTTGTAATGGATTTCTATAAAGTGAGAATAGTTGCAGAGATGATGGTAAGGGTGAAGTTAGATTGTTTGCGTCAATTGGTTGAGTCATGTAAATGCTCTCTTTTAGCTTGAAGCATGGACAAAGGCACAGGCTCACCCAAACCTTGTTCTTAATTTTGTTTTTGCAAATATAGTTCTTGTCGACAGATATAGATGTTAAATGATTCACCTTAAAAACAGAGGGTCCCTACCATATAGTGCCTTGAAGGGTGTATGTTTAATGAAGCCATTATAGTTAATGTTGAACCAAAGCTCAGACCAAGCTAACCATTTCTTCTACTGTTTCAGTTTATCACCAGTGAATCACCTTAGGTACGTTTCTAAAAACTTATTAATGGCCTCTATTTGCCTGTCTATCAGCGAGTGATAGTCCGAGCTGAACTCCAGCTTGGTAACAGCTTTCCGGCGTCCAGCCTTGTTTCCACTTCTTTCTTCTCTGTTTCTAAAATTCCTCCCTAAGAAGCAGTGTTAGTGTTTCCAGTTTTAAACAGATGCTACTACTGCAATAAGCTACCTCTCAGATTGATTTAAGTTTGTTTTCCTTCAGACAGAGTTTGACTTAGGAAAGCTATCCGTCTTCCTTCCTGAATCAGCACTGTCCCCAACCCTCCGCTAGATTGTCAGTCTCCAAAATAAATGTCTTTGAGAAATCAAGGATTGCCATAACAGGCAGCTGAGTTAAGATTTCCTTCAACTAGTAAAATAGCTGATTGAGCTTCCGCATTCCACTGGAACTCGTACTTTTTCAATAGCAATGTCAATGGTTTTACCATTTTGCCATAATCTCTAACAAACTTGCGATAATCTCCAATGAGACCTCAGAATCCTTGCAACCCTTTTATTTCCTTAGGTACTGACCAAGCAGCCATCACTTCCAGCTGTTTTGGAACTGCAGAAACTCCTTTTGTTGAGATAATGTGTCCTAAGTATTCCAACTCCTTGTGGCCAAAATGGCATTTCTTCTTTTTGACCACCAACTTAGCTTCCCTTAAGATTTGTAGGACTATCTTCAAGTGTTTCTCAAGTCCCCCCCTCATTTGAACTATATAACAGATGTCATCAAAGGAAAAAAAAAAAAAAAAAACAAAACATGTTTGAGTAGGAAGGGCTTAAGTAAATTATTCATCAAAGCATGGAAGGTTGAGGGTGCATTTGTCAAATCAAAGGGTATCACTAAGAATTCATAGTTCCCTTCATGAGTGCAGTACTGTTTTAGGGATATCTTTCTCCTTCATTTTAATTTGGAGATCACTTGATTTCAGATCCAACTTAGAAAAAACCGAGGCTGCACCCAATTCATCTAATAATTCATTAATGGTAGGAATAAGATATTTACTTGGACTCTAACCCAACTAGGGCCCAATAATCCACATAAAACCTCCACCTGTCATCCTTCTTCTTGACCAATATCACAGGGCTTGAGTATAGGCTAACACTTGGTCTGATGATACCAGCCATCAACTTGTAATTTATTATTTTCTCCATTTCATTCTTTTGATAATGGGGGTACCTGTAAGGTCTTAGATTTGAATTGTTTCTCCTTCCTTAAGGATAATAGCATGATCATGTCTACAAGGAGGAGGTAACCCTTTTGGCTCTTGAAAAACATCCTGATACTCCATCGATATTTCCTCAGCTATCGAAGAGTTCCCCTCTTCCTCGCACTGGTCTAAAGTACCTCAGTGTAAGCTAAATAAAATCCCATCCCATCATTGTATAGAGCCTTCAAAACTAAATTGAATGGTGTCGGGTTTCTAGACAAAAACTGGTCTCCTTTAAAACCCAGGGTGCTTCCCTTCTTCAGAATTATAAGTATAAGCTCATCAAAATTTGCTCTATTCTCCCTAAGCTTGATAACCACACCATTCCCAATACCACTTCAGCAGTTTGACTTTACCCCCACCGCCAAATCAAAAACAAAGAAGGCCTATAGTATCTCCCAACTTCGTATCATCAATTTTTTCATGAAAGGAGGAGGTCTCTATAGGTCTCCAATTCCATTTCCAACACCAACTAGGTTGAAAAGTTGTGGGATGCCCCACAATTGATCAAGACTTAAGTTGGTCGTCCTCTAATTTCTCCCCATAGATTGATGGATCTTCTAGATGTCATATCACTCATACTCATTTGGGTCGATTGCGATATTTCTTTGGAATTGAGATAGCTCAGTCAAAGGTAGGAATTGCTATTCCCAACAGAAAACATGCTCTAGATAAGACCAGTATGTTGGATTGCAATACAAGCCAATCAATAATCATATGGATCCAAAGGTCAAGTTGCTACCTAATCAAGGGAGTCCTTTCTAGATCCAAGAAGGTATAGAAGGATAGTTGGGAAGTTGAATTACTTGACCATAACGAGGCCAAATATTTCATTCGTTGCAAGTGTTGTCAGTTAGTTCCTGAATTCTCCTTCTGATTGTCATTAGATGTTGTAGTTAGAATTCTGAGATACATTAAAGGATCCCCTTGAAGAGCTCCAGTATACACAGAGGCCATTTGGACATTGTTGCATACACAAGTTGCAGATTAGGCAGGTTGCCCTCTGACAGACAATCAACATCAAGACATTGTGTTCTTAATATTGGAGGCAATTTGATTTCATGGATGAGTAAGAAGCAAAACATTGTTGTTAGACCTCTAATGCAAAGGTCGGGTATCAAGCTATGGTTCTCACTACATGTGAGCACATATGGTTCAAACAACCTTCTTCAAGAGTTGTACTTCTGTAAAAGACGAGCTATAAGTCTTATTTGTGATAAACAAGCAACCTTAGACATTGGCTACAATCTAGTCATCATGAGCAAACTAAGTATATTGACATCAATTGTCATTTTAATCATGAGATGATAATGTTTGGAGAAATCACTACCTCATTTCTTGGCTCTAATGAAAAATTAACAGATATTTTCACGAAGTCTCTTGTAGACCAAGGATAGCTTACATATGTAACAAGCTTGATGCATACATAATATGCTTCAGCTTAGGGCAGAGAAATGAGATACTACAGATTATGGAGATGACAGATTTGGTTGACTTTATTCCTGTTTATATCTGATTTTGATTTGATTTATATTTATGATGATAGCCTATTTTTAGGAGATTTGTTGTATATTACGTAATTAGGATCATATCTTTATATTTCGTTTAATTCTTTCTTTATTTTTAGTCTATCCTTGTATCTATATATTTGAGCACCCTTTGTACAGAGCCAATCAATCAGAAAATACTACTTTTCTCTATTTTTTTGTCCCACGCTCTTTTCTGTAATAGTGTAATTACACTTGAATAGCACATATCCAGAAGATAAAAAGAACATTTAGATGGTATCTTTGGAAGCAAAGTGGGTTGGTTGATTAGAGTCCCTACTATATAAGAGGATAGCTCATTTAGCTCCTATTTATGGCACAATGTACATTTTCTTACTCCATACTAACCCTAACTCCATTGTATTCAATATACAGAACAAGCCAGGGAAAAATAATGTTTCACAGTTCATCAGAATTTGGATTACTTTTGCTAGACCTTGGCTAAAATATACGACCATGCACTAGAAATGCTCAACTAAACATCTAGTCCGTACATTACCTTTGTATCCCACAATTCGTCGTGAAATTTCATTCAGAATTTCAGCAACTTGTAAATCATTTAAGTGACGGAATAGACAAAAGTCTCTTAAATACTGATCATTTTTTATATTAAATACCTGCTATGCTTCTCAAATATTATAATCTTTTCCCAAATTCTAGTATTTTCATAATTGATATTTGAAAGTTTTTAAATTTCTTATAGGTAAGAATAATATAATATATTAATTAAATACTTGATCAATTAAATAAGAAAACATGATTCAATTTTCAAATATATATATATGTTACGTTTAAAACTTGATCGGCAAAATATTACGTGTAAAATATTATTAGTAATTTCAATAATTGTTACTTTAGTGAAAAGAAGTTTTTAAAATTAAAATTAACATAATCTTAAATTCAGCAATATCTAAATAAAAATTAAAGTTAACCAAAGTCCCAAAATTGAAGGTAAATATTGTATTCGATTACTACGGATCAAAAACAAAAATATAAAATATGTGCATCATTTGATAGGGGAACGTTTGGTTAGTCATTAGGAATTTTTAAATAAGTTTTTTAGAAATCAAAAAGATATGTATATTTTGCCGATTATTTTAATTAGGTTTAAATACATTTTTTTTCTTATAATTTAATGTTTTTTACATTTTCATTCTAGAAAAAAAAATATTTTAATCTTTGTAAAATATGTTTGTTTTATTTATTGTTCTTAAATCGCTTTAAATAGATTTTTTGGCTAATGGAAACTACCAAGCTGGAGTAGAGGAGAGACAAAGGAAATTTTCAATGGAACGATGAAATGCGAAGAGAAAAGAACAAAAATGACGAAAGCACTATGTTTTTAAAGCATTTTTTATTGTTCAAAGCATTATATAAAGTGTTTTAAGAGTGAAAAAATAAATAAATAAATATTTTATAAGGACTAAAGTTAGAAAAAAAAATACAAGAACAAAAATGAAAAAAAATGCTAAATTGCATTGACAAAAATTCTATTTAAGCTTACCACATTGTATAATTTAACAAAAAATAACATGATATTTTGACTATAATAAAAGAAAAGGAAGAAGTTTTTTCATGTCCAATAATCATAATTTTTGGAAATCATGTTTTCTGAAAATTAATAAAAACTATTTGTTAATCATTAAAAATCTTTCAATAAGTTTTCTAAAAATTAAAAATTTATGCATATTTTTACCAATTATTTTAATTATTTATCATATTATATAATTTAATAAAAAATAACATAATATATTTACTGTAATAAAAAAATAAAACTCAAAAAAATAAAATTCTCACATTCCTCGTGAGAAAATTTTTGTGAAAAATTGATTAAAAAACATTCCTCCAAAACATGCTTTCCTAAGAATGTTATTTTTTAAAAATAATAAAATTAAGTTTTCCAACCTAAATTCCCTAAAAATAAAAAACTTCTCTCCAATCAAACTCCTCCTAAATGCATATAAAACATAAGTTTCCCAACCTATGATTAAAACCAAGAATTTCTCTCCAATCAAACGATCCCCAAGAGTCCCAGACAACTTTATAAAAAGAAATGTCAATAACACGATACTTCAGTCAATAATAATAGAAGAATATCGAAGAGACATTGATAAATGTATCGCATTTCTGTGTCTATAAATAAAAATAATGTCAAGATCTTTAATCTTCGGTTTCTATTAAATGATTTATCAGCATAAAACAATAATTCCATCCCTTTTGAACTAGAATTCAGCAAGATAAGTGATTTATTTACTCCTGATTTTAACTTTCAAACTCCAGTTAACCTTGCCCTCTGCCGCCGGGATGGACCTTGGTAAACGCAGTGGCACCTCATATTCTCCCAGTGTCGATAAAGGTGATGGAAGATTCAGGTTATCGGGTGCAATGTTCACACAGAGTTGTCTTGCCACCTTAAATTAAAACAACATAAAAGTCAGTACCAGAAAAAGAATGAGGAAAAAAATAATAAAGGAAGAAAGAAGGCTACCCTTCTAGGAATGAAATTAAAATTTGGCACATATACATTTTGTTAATTTCAGACGATCTAGAAGTAACTTTTCACTCATTTATTTTAAAGCAACACAATATTAATGAGATGAAAATAAGTCCTAATTTTCTTTGTTAAGAAACTAATGTTAAATTAAATATGATTTGCAACAGAAATACTAAC
Source organism: Glycine tomentella (assembly GCA_007407185.1). Lineage (NCBI taxonomy): Eukaryota > Viridiplantae > Streptophyta > Magnoliopsida > Fabales > Fabaceae > Glycine > Glycine tomentella. Next base: position 443,667 of record PYAF01004356.1, on the reverse strand, counting down.
ACCTAAAACAAGCTTGGATTCTTTCGGTTTCAGAAAAGAAAGGATGTTAGAGACAACGCACCAGCTTGAACAATCATCTGCCGTAGCAATTTGACATTTGGGAGGCAAATAAGTATTATTTTCAAAGAAATTCTTTATTTCCAACACTGTCATATTACAAGGAGCCAAGGATGTCTTCTTTTTTTTTTTCTTTCCTTTTCTCCAGCATTCCCCTTCCCTGTATACATAATCCAACCCTCTTTCCATTTATTAAAAAAAAAATGGAGCTCTCCCCAGTTTTACTAACATGCTAGTAGGGTAAACAGAACATCACAACAACTATAATTGATCCATTGATCCAAGTGATAAGGTAAACATGTAAACTGAATTTCATTGTTAAAATTAAGTGAAGGAAAAGAAGGAAAAAGAGAAAATAGTGAATAATTGATTTGATGAAATAAAAGACAGTATTATCCCCCATTAACACTCATATTAGACTTCTAATTAAAATAAGGAAACAAATCATGAAAAATGAAAACAATTCATAATTAAGTGGTCATCTAAAATACTTAAATAATTTAAGATACAATAATAATATTATAAAATATTATCAGAAATTCTAACATGAATCATTCTCTATTCCATGCTCTTAATAATGACATGGGAAAAATATAACAGACTATATTCTTATTTCATAATCTGTTACTTAGCTAATATCAAGAAAACATTTAAACTACAAAGAACAAATATTACCTCGGCCACAAGAAAATCTTTTGTCACAGGGAAACGTAACTCCAAGGGGTCATCTTTTGATTCCCGTGACTTTGCTTTCTGAACATCAATTAACCTCCGCAAGACCTATTAGTTCATTACATCCGGGCCCATATTAAAATAACATATAGCAACTAATGAGTTTTAATGAAATACTATCAAATTATCAACACTACATATTTCTATTTTAATCAGTTATCAGAAAAACATAAAAAAAAAATATCTCAGAAAAGTTCAAGTGTATTTTAACTACACCAAATTCCCCAAGGAGTGATAATTAATATGAACCAATAATCTACCAGAAAAAGAAAATAATTTTCCCAGAAAGGATTACAGAAATAGTCTAAAACAGCATTGAAAAGCTTTGAACAGTAAACTACAAACCAGCTTAGCTTTATCAAGACGTAATGCTGCCTTTTCATATTCTTTCATCATATCTTCCTTTGACTCTTTAACTAGACTGACATCTTCCTGTTTTTCTTCTTCAGTTGGTTGATAGATCTGAAGCATTTAAAATATAACACTGACAAATGGTGAATATGGAAACTAGACTGACATCTTCCTGTCTGAAGCATTTAAAATATAACACTGACAAATGGTGAATTTATGGAGACTGCCTATGCACCAAGTATACAGAATAAAATGTTGACAGTTTGAACTACACAACAATGACAACATTTAAATAAACACAGAAATAAATGCAAAGGACGTTGTTTCTAAGGATTAGGCATCTAACAGCATTATCATATCAAGAATTAAAATCCATTGCAGCAAGATAATAAAATGAAAAAAATTGAAAATGGAAATAAATTTACCTAATGATGAATGGCATTAACCAAGAAATAGCATATGTAAATAAGTAAAACAGAGATTAATGAAAAAGAAAATATACCTTGCGCTGCTCATTGAGGAGATAAGCAAATTTATCAATGTTTGGGAAAGCAAGGAGCTTGGGCATTAGGTGGTTGCGGAAATATCCAGGGGCAACTTTGACAGCATCACCTGCCTTACCCAGTTTATCTATGTCCTGTAAATTTGAAATTAGAACTTTCAGAAAATTCAATTAAATGCAATCCCAGAAAACTAGCATCACAACTCAAGATAAACAATTACAGTTGTAAGGATGACTTGGAGCTTCCTCTTGTAACGAATTCCTTGGGAAGCATACAGGAGCAGGTTTACCACAACATTATCATAACTAGCATCTCTAAATCTAATGATCTGCCTAACACCATGTCTTCCCAATTGAAGATAACCCATTCAGATTCACGGTCACCTATTTCTCACTGTTAAGACCCAAAACAAATTACTATCAATATTGAAGCAACAATTTTCATTTCTTCAAAAGTAAACATTATTTGAAGCCATAAGCCCTGGACAACCTATGGTCAAACCAATCAAACAACAACCTTGATGCCTTTGATTACAGGTTCAGGCCTTAAAACCCCGATAGTATTATGGTAAACTTACAGATTAAGAACACATCCAAAACCCAGCCGGTAACATAATCATCAACATAAATAACAACCCAGAAAAACCTCATGTTTTTGTTAAATTACTTTAGATGAAAAAAAAATAGGGGTAGTATCCAAATTCAAGCATCAACATATTTCACACATTGGTCTATTTCCAAATAGTTCAAGCATTTCATCAAACAGGTGGCAGGCAATAAGTATGTTGTTCATTAGATCCTCAACGTACATACAACCCACCTAACACAAAGCATCAACCAAACACTCTCACATGATTATACATTGGACCCAAACAAAGATTGGAACCAAAAAACAAATAAAAATGAAACACAAAACTTTGCCCACAAAAAAAGGCTTTTGAGAACACAGAAATTGCTAAGAACAAGTCTAATTCTTCCTTGCCACGTAGAATGTGAGTTAAATTATATAATTTTTTGGTGGCGATTGTAGCATTCACAGGTCATGGCAATCACAAAACAATTACTATTAAGACACTGATTCAGTGTTGGGTTTTGATGACAACCAACAAAGATGAACTAAAAACTCAACTAATAACTACAGATCAATAAGGACTTATCGTAATGAAAGAACTGGATTAGGGTATAGGGGTTTTAAAACTTGAAACTTCCTTCACCAGGCTGCTATCAAAACGCACAATTTTGGAGCTGAGATTGAAAGGTTTCAAACTAGGCCTGGTCATAGGGTTTAAAGAATGCTAGACTCGAGGTTCATAAAGGTTGGGTTTTATTTCTTACATTCTATTTTTGTGAGTTTTAGATTCTATTATATAAGAAAGATAAGATGAGAACAAAACACAAAAACAATAAACCAACTAATGAGGAAATCTATTGGCTTCAGGCATAAGGCTCCACATAAATTGTAAGCCAACTACTGAAGAAAATACATTTTCTGCAGCACAAAAGGGAAATTCGATCAATATTTCCAATCTGATAAAGTTTGATAATTATATTCAATAATCAAATAAATAAATGCTTAAAAGTTGAATCATGAATGCATATGCTCGAAAGGCAGAAAAGAGCAAAGTAAGCCTCACAGCATGTCGATCCTGGCATCCTGCAGAATCAAGAAGGGGTATCAATAATCTAGCTCAATTCTACATTTTCAATTTTCAAGACAACAAATTAGGGATAATCATAAAACAGAATCAATAAGGAATTACGAAAAACAGAATCACAAGACACAAAATAAAAACCAGATCTGAGGTGGGACTTTGGAACTCTGGAACTGCTCCGACGGCCTGGTGCCCCGGTAGCTGCGTGCGACGGAGTGCGACGGCCTGGCGATGTGGTTCGAATGCGACCTTGCGTTATGAAGGTGCGACGATGCTGGACGTCGTGGCTTCGTTCGAGGTGCGATACCGGCAGGCGAAGGGTGGTTCGACGGCAACGGTGGACGGAGGGTGGTTGACGCCTTGGCGGCACGGTGCTGTTAGGGTTCGAGACTTGAGTTGAAAGTGGAAACTGGAAACTGATCCTGGTGCGTTGCGCGCCTTTGCCTTTCTTTCTTAATTTTTTTCATCAAAACGGCGTCGGTTAATATTTAAAATAAATAAAGGATAAAATATGATTTAGTCCCATAATTTTGCTTTTAGTACCTTCCTAATAATAATTGATCGTTCTTGGCCCATTAACAATTCTCCCATTTTATTTTTTATCTCTGTCATCATATCTTCATTTAATAATCATGTAATAATTATTTTCAGGATAAAATTTGTTTTGTCTCATAATTTTTATTTTTTTCTTAATTAATTTTTGATTCGTCTTGATTTCTCAAAAAACTTATCGAGATATAAAATATTAAATAATTTATGATAGTTTAAAATTTCTATAAAAAAAAAATCATGAAAAACCTCAAAAAGAAGTTCATAACCCTTAATATGAAAAAATTTTGGGAAAAATAATCTAATATTAACATTTTTAAATTGACCAAAATTGTTTAATAGTTAATATCCCAACAATTTTTGTCAGTTTCACAATATTCTTTTTAAATCCAACTCATTCATGAACGATTTGGTTTCGTTCTAACCAACGGGTTACTTATTTAAATTTGATATTTTTTCTTAGAACTACTATATTATATCATGATTCATCCAAATATTCAATACAATTAATACAATTTTATCAAATATCTAAAAGTAGTAAAATTGATTCATTTAATATCATCAACATAATATTCTAAAATAAAATAAAATATTCTTCAACAAGATTTACAATTGTCTTAATTACAACTATTTCCTACAAACTAATTTTTTGCAATAAGTTTTGCTGCAACCAGATTTGTTACAGCCAGATTTGTTGCAACTGTATTTAATGAAACAAATGAACAAAATATGATCTATTAATATTATAAACATGGCAGAAAAAGTAAATATGAAAAAAGGTGAAAAGATAACAATGTACATGAAAGTAGTACCTTAAGAAGTTTTAACAACTGCAATTCCAACACTTAGAGTCATGGTTATCAAACTCTAGAGTTAACTCATAAAATCTTATGAGTTTAAGAGTCTTTTTGGTCCACATGGGTTAAATCACATTGAAACTCGTTTTTTAGCAGACTCGGACTGGACTCGATAGACTCAAACTAAACTCGTGTTAACTCGCAAGTCTAGAACGAGTCAAACAAGTTTGCTTGGGAAAAAAATAACCTGAAATGATGTCGTTTGGTGCAGTTTTCATGGGTCAAGTTGGGCATTTAGGGTTGTCATTTTCTCTTCAATTGAGCTACCCTGAAATGAACCCGCGGAGTCCTTCTTGATCCTTTTTGCTTCATATGTCCCCTCTTTGTCTCCCAATCTCTCCCAATTTTTCAATTCATTCCTCAATTATGCGATTTGGTTCTTCAATTCTTCAGGAAGTCACAATTTCTTCCAAACCCAGAACATCACAAGTTCGAGTTCACAACTTGCGAAGCTACTTCCAATCACGATTAGCTTCCAAGTGAGGCTCGAGCGTGCCTCTATTATAACCATGTAAGCTTTTTTAGTCTCTGACTCACTGTTGTTGGTTGGTTCGGTTGTTTCCTTGTTGGTTGGTTTGTCTCAAATCCCAAATTCTCAATCCTATTACCCTCATCAAATGATATATTTAGTTGTTGGTTGGTTCTGTTTTCTTTGGTTTGGTCTGAGTCTCTACACTTAAATATAGGACTGGTACAGGCATATTAAAACTCACATCACATATAGATTATGCACTTATATGTTCAAAATATATTGTTCAATATACAATAACAAATAGAAAGGAAGTTCCATGCCTTACCAACTAAGGTTGTTTCAAATTGTATGAACTTATTACTTATTAGTTATGTTTGCAACTTGGTGTAGTTTGTTTTATTATGCATTTATGTGCTTTAAAACATTGTTAAAATTTTGAATTGGTATGACATTTATAGGTGATTTACTATTATTTTTGTTTGAAGTAAACCCTTATGAGTTTATGAGTTGAGTCTACGGAGCGTCCACGAGTCTACATAGACTATCGATTTTGACAATCATGCTTGAATTTCCAATATTAGCAGTATTTAGAGTTAAACCAAACTACTCTATATTTTAAACACAACCACATTAGCACAAAAATTAATTAATATTTTATACAAGTATAAAAAATGAAATAAAAGTTTACATATCTTCCCTAATTGTCAATTATTTTTTTAGTTTTTAATATATATATATATATAGAAAAAAATATATTTTAATTACGGGTTCACATTTCGGGTCAATGGATCTATAAATCTAAACCCCTCACCCAACTCGTACATGAACGATTTTGATTGATTCCGTTCAATTTTGACCCAAATACATAAATGATCATACTCAATATGTTTTGATCGGTTTGGATTAATTTGGGTTTGCTGGTGACCCGTACCTGTGAACACTCCTAAAGCTTATCCCCAAACTTTTCAACCCAAGTATTACTTTTTCTACCCAGTCACTTTTGACTCTAAACAAATCAACAATTTTGTTGAAGGTAAGGTGTACACAGAAAAAACTGTTGTCTTATAAACGAATATACAAGATATTTTGAGACTTTTTTACAACTTAGAGAATTTACATAGAAGATCTCGAAGGTAAGAGAGAATCTTCAATTTAAAATCATATTCGTGTTCATTACTTCAACTTTTCAAAACTTTTGGTATTTAGAGGCTTTATCAGCAAGTATCTGTTATCTCTAAATGGTCTTTAATTTGAGTTCGATGTTGTGTCTGAAGAAGGTTTTTGTTTGTGCATTAAGTGGAAGTCTTTTCCATTATGATAAACTATTTTGTTTTATCTTCCTTGAGCCACATTACTTTTCTAGTATTTACTAGTCAAATAAACTTTAGCATAGAACAACTTTATTCATAGTAGTGGCATGTCTTTTCAAGTGAAGAGAGAGGTTGTTCTTGATCGTTATCTCTTTTCTTCACTTCATTAGATCCCAGGAATGATGTTTGAACATTCTTTGCAACAAGAACCACAAACACAAAGCATTAACTCGATCTTAAATATTTTTTAGAACTCAATGTTTGTATGCTATCTTCTGATTCATCAATCACAAATTCCATGCTATCGTCTGTTAGCATATAAGATGCAACTTTAAAACTTAGCATTTGTTTGCATCCAATCAAAATTATTGAGGGTTCTGATTCATCTTATGACTCAATACCATGAAAAGTTAAGGGGTTAAAAGCACATTTTATCCAAAAATAAAAAAATGTGAATTGATTTAGGTCATATTAACCTACTAGTTAACTGGTTGAACTAAAAAAATGTAATATTATAAAGGGAAATAATAATTGGTATGAAGATTTTTTCATATAAGGCATACGGATGATGCTCATTGGTTATGTTTTCAAAACTAAATTATGGGGCATCCCATCGAATCTTAACTACATAATGTTATTGGTTAAAAAAAAGAATTCATGCAATTCGTGCTATAAAGTATTAAGTGAAAAGACATTTATGTCTAAAAAGATAAGCAAAGCAAGAGTTGTCTAAAATGATTGAACCTGAAAAAGACCTAAATGATATTGTGTTGACTAATAATTTCTATGCATATGTAAAGTTACATGTAAATTACATAACAATTATCTCATTTTTCCTCTTTTAATGCTTCTTTTTGTGATTAAAACGTATGAATTTAGCTTCTTTTGAGCTTTTATCCAGTAGATGCTAAAATTACTTGATTTATAAGGTGTTGGTCATATTTTTTTGTAGAATTTCACTGCAAAAACATGAAAGGTGAATTGAGGGTCTGAAGCATCACACTCAGTGTGATAGGGCCGCTTATTGCACTAGGCCCGCTTAGTATGACCAGCTCCGCTTAGTACGTGGTTACTTATCCAGTTTGACTCTAAAGGCATGCTTAGCGCGTGATCACGATGAAAGGGTTGTGTTTTAAGGAGAAAAAGGAGGGAAATTAAGAGAGATGGGAACATTGAGACAGAAAGAACAACTAGGTCACCAGGAAGGCTTCTTCCACACTTTTGGAGCTTGCATCTCACCATTTGTTTCTCCATTTTCTTCCATTCATTTCCTTTCCATTGTCTTAGCCATCTGTAACACCCCGTGTGCACCCGGTGTATTATCATTATGATTATATCAGATTAGCGCTTAATCACTTTAATTAAAAACTTGCGGAAGCATAATCGAAAACCATATTTCTTGATTACATTATGTATGGAATATAAACATCTCAGCACAAACAAGGCAAGCCCTTGTTGATCCAGATCACATAAACATAACCATAGGCAGATATGCACAAATATCTCAACAGATATAAACAGGAGGAAACATCATTACATAACATAAGCTGGTTATGTACAAATACATCATCTGACACTCGAAGTGTCTATACAAAAGAATAAGCATCCGAGTGCTTTTGACATCAAAGATCCTTCCTCACACAAGGGCATACGTAGCATATACACAACAAATGAATACATGTGTGCACATACACATCTTCCCTCTACAGGGGTACAAAACATCAGAAGCCAAGCCTCCAAGCTCTCCTCAAGCCGCCTCACAGCCAAGCAGGTACCGTCTCTACTGGGGCCTCTCGCCCTGAGACCGCTCCTCTCTGCCGGAAGAGTCACCTGAAACCACATAATCCCCACACGGGGTGAGATAAACATCTCAGTAAGCTTAGGGTCCTTGGAGGCATCTCCTCCACCCTGGCTCACTTTCCATGACACAAGTCATCAGGCATCACAAACAAACTGGCCTCCCGGCCCTCATAACAATACAAGCAAGTCATCTTGCTCCATGTACGGTGGATCGCATCAACACCGACCTCAGTGTGAGATCGGAACTCACACCCGTGTCATCCCATCGGGAGCTACCCCTTACGCATGGACGCACGTATATGGTACCTCCGAGAATAGGCAATCAACCGTAACGGGACACACCTATCTCTTGGTCTTAAGGGATCATCATCACCCTGGGATCTCATCAACCATGAGCAAACCAAAGTAGGAGGTGCGCTCTTCTCCTAGGGAGGTTCATATCTATCTAACTGGCCAGAAGATCTAACAACAAGTATCATATACATACAAGCACAGATACAAGCATATATCATTATGAGTATGCAACATCCATTAATGCATGTATCATGAATGCAACCATCACTTCCTCGGAGTATGGTGGAGCACAAGCAAGTGGGAAACATTTCCAAGGGACCAAGAACTTACCTAGCAAAGCCAAGCTCTGCAATTCTTCCCTTGCTCTGTGGTCTACACCACTGACACCCGCGGTGTCACGCCCCATACAAGGCACACAAATCACATATCAAACATCAATATAGTCATATCAGGCACAAGCATACAACACGGTTCTCAACCGTCTCAATGAAAGGAACCTCAGTCCTTTCCACAATCCACAAGTCCTCTAACTTAAGGTTCATCAAGGCTTATCATTCACAAGCCATCTCATAAACCCTCGGCGGTCTATCTCATCTCAACAAGGCCCCTGAGTCATCACAAAACTCAGTGCAAGCCAATATTAAGAGCTCCAAGCTCTATACAGGCCAAAAGCTTAAGGATACACATATGGCTTGAACGGTTCTTTTCACACACAAGACACCGTTCCAACAGCCTCCCAAGCACATCAAAACGATATACCAAGGCTCTTGTATGTCACAACATAGCCAAACAACTCAGCATACCAACTAAACATGCATTACATAGAGCCAGGAATCAAAGTTCACCAAACTTACATTTGAGAGCTAATCCTTCATCCTCACAACATTCTAAACACATGTTTCTAAAGGACCCAAGGCTAATACTAGCTCTATCACAAGTGGATCACTATTCACCCAAAACCCCAACTCACAAATCAAACGGTGAATCTCGAGTTTCTTACCTCAATGACGACAAGGAAGACCCAAGGACGACTCCCCCTAGCTTGGGTACCCACGAATCGCTGCCGTTCCTCGCCGAACTCGAGTTCTAAGAACTTCCCTTAAGAAAGGGATTTTTTGATTTGGGGTTTTCAAGGAAAATTGATGAAGGATTCAAGCTCACCAAGTGTTTTCCAACAAGATTGGTGTATCAAGGAAGTGATTTGGTGAACAAACAAAGGTTTAGGAAGCTTAAAAGCTTAACAATGGAGGACAGGGCGCTGGAGGAAGAAGAAGCAAGGTTTTGGGCCAAAAACTCGTAAAATGGCCTTTATATACTGGGTCTGCCCGAGCTGCCGCGCTGATCGCACCAGCTTCCAGAACCCATGGCGCCATCCGCGCCACTCCCGCGCCAACCTCCAGAACCAGTGGCGCCACTCGCGCCAACCTTCAAGAACTATGACGCCAATCGCGCCATCCTCGTGCCAATGGCGCCAACCATCAGGGATGAATAGGTCCTCTGGGTTGTCTGGCTCCACTCGTGCCGACCTGGCGCCCCTGACGTCAACTCCTAGAAGTTATGGCGCCACTCACGCTACCATCCAGAGAGCATGGCGCTGATCGCGCCGCATCTTGTAACACCCCAAAATTTTAGAACTACAATTAAATATTAAAGTAAGTCTTAAGCAAATTGATAGTCTATATTGGAGTTATTTGGGTGAAATGTTTAAGGAAAAATACCATATTACCCTTTTCGTAAAATAGAAATGACAAAAATGTCCTTGAGGTCAAAATGACGAAAATACCCTTGGATATTTTGAAAATTACAAAACTGCCCTTAGATATTTTAAGAAAGATATTTTAGAATGGAAATTTACCTAAATGCCCTTGAATATTTTGGAAAAGATAAAAACACCCTTAGATATTTTGAATAGATGTTTTTATGATGGAAATACAAAAATACTCTTAGATAACAGACTATTGGAATAGTTTGTGACAAAAAGTCATAGGTGGAATAAGGCTTTCTTAAGCATCCAAGGATATAAAAAGAAGAAAACTTCTGTTTCCATCCCTAAGTGTATAGAGTATGCGTAGATGTCAAGTTATGTGGAGGTTGTTTGAATTGCGTGTAATCGAGTGATTCTGAATTTAAACCGAAAACCTATTTTAGTAAAATCATCATTATAGATTGGTTAACTGTTGGATCTTCTTCAAATTTTAAAGCAAGCTTCCTAACCCATATATCTAACTTTTGACCGTTGGGATTGTCCAAATAATGTCTGGAACGTGAGAAATTAATTTTTCACTAAGACAGAAAATTCTAGAAAATGGGTTGCTCGCCTAGGCGAGTGGTACAGGCAATTTTTGGTCGTCGGGCGAGTTAAGGCGGTGCTGAGAACATTATTTAAGCACACAAGGCACGAAAATGGAGGAATCAATCCTCCCAAAGCTTCCCCAAAGCCTCCCCAACCTCTTCCATCACCCTTCCACTTTCAAAGAACAAAACCTTAGCGTTTTGAAGCCTCACGTGGGATCTAGGAGCTTTAGAAGGAAGTTTATCAAGCTTTTAGGAGGAAAAACAAGGTACGTATGGGGAAGTTTATGATGAGCTATGTTTGAATATTAAGTTTCTTAGTTATTTCATGAAGAACTATGCCTTGTATTCTAAATGTTCGATGAATGGTCTTGAAGAGTTTGAATGGTTATTTGGCTAAGTAATTTGGTTCTAGTTTAACAAATGAATAATTTGAACCTAATTTATTGAATGAAAGTTAGAATTAACCAAAAATAGAGAAAGTATGGTTATCTTAAAGAAAATATTTTACTAAAATCAAAGTGTTTTATGTTCTACTAAAGTTTGTAGGATCCAATTAAAAGTGTTTTGTAAATTCTTGAAACATGTCTATTTTATGCTAGAATTATGTGGAAACATGTTTATTTATAGA
>PYAF01004356.1:398030-424836 GCA_007407185.1 Glycine tomentella | reverse complement strand
ATTTATTGTTGGATGAAAATATTTTGGTAATAATTTTAACTTGAAAAATATGAAATAACATATATTTATTTAGATTTTGTTAATAAATTTTTACAAATATAATTATTTCTACTTTTGTTAACACAATCATTATAATTATTTGGGGTATATTTTAAAAATATTACCATTAAAAATTTTAGATTTAAAAGAAATAATAAAAATATACTTAATAAAAAGGTAGGTGTAATTAGTAAATTTCAATTTTTAGTGCTATTTCACGACTTTAAAGTCGTGGGTTATTTCTACACTTTATAGGTGTGTGGGGTGCAAAAAGCAAAAAAAATGTGACTTTAAAATTGTAAAAATTTATACGACTTTAAAAGTCGTAAAAATTTATATGACTTTAAAAATCATATATGTTTTTACGACTTTTGAACATAAAAATAAAAAAATTACTAAAATTTATGAAATTAAAAATTAAAAAAACAAAACGCATATGATTTCAAAATCGTATTTCCATAAATAGTAAATAAATATAAAATAAATGAAAATTATAAAAATAATTATAATTTTAATTTAAAAAATAAAAAAAAGGAAGTCATAAACAGATTTACGACTCCACTTATAAAAGTCGTAATATCTTTTACAACTTATCTTCTATTAATAAATAATTTAGAAATTACTCCCTTTTAGTAAATAATTTTAAAAAAACCCTAAGTAATTAAAAAAAGAATTATTCCCTTTACGTAGACCCGCCCTTGTATCCTACTGGATCCACTGTGACTGAGACGACCACCTCTACTCCCTCGTCAATGTCGGAGACATCTCGTCGGGCATCACTAACGGCGTCACCAGATTCATCAGCGATGACGACACCATTCCCGACCAAAACAGAGGCTCACAAATGAGTTATTTCTAAAATGCGCCGAGAGGGTGGATCACACAGAGACAGAGGAGACGGGTGGAAGACGAATTAGATAGTTTTGACTATTTTTTTGATGAATTTTGTGGCCTTTTGGATTTGGTTGTTGTATTTTGAAGTTTAATGGGTTTTTTATTTTAGATTTGGACATGTTTATTGCAAAGATTGAAGGTTGAAAATTGATTGCGTGAGAGAGCAGGGGCTACCAGAGGTGTAGTTGTGGTGAGATTGTTGGAGGAGGCACGGCGACTTCACAGAGTCGGAGGAGGCACAATAGAGAAGGGGTGCAAAGGGCTACGAAGGAGTTGTTATCATGTTCGGATGTATGGTATGGTCATTGCTGGAGGTACGTCGGCGATAAAGGCATCACCAAAAGTGGGGGAGGCTTAGCTAGTGGTGCGGAGAGGGAAAGAAGAAGAATAGGAATGGGAAAGATTTGATATAGAGTGTATGATAACATTATGCACATTAGATTAATCCAAGGGTGGTAAACAATGGTACATAATGGACCATTTATGTTGGTGGTTCACTTAAGATTTTGACGGCCATTTCTTTGGTGGATCACCTTATAAGTGATCAATTATAGATCATTTTTACTCACTTTTAGATTAATAAGTTGCAGTTTTAATATACATCCTCCCTCACTGAAACTTCTCCTATTTTCGTTTTCTTTGTAATCTTTATCTCCTTTTTTTCTCCTTCTTGGATCTGAATCACACTAATAATTCATTCTTCAATTTTTATCAGAACACTACCAGTACCTAATCACTATATGTATAACAACACTGATTCATTATTCATAAACAAACAAGGTGAAATAATATTCAAATGGAAGACGAAAATACATTTTGATTTTGATTTTATTGGTTTAAAAATGAAAACAGAATCAACAATGGCCTTCATGAAATCCATGGTTCAGATCTGAATCGACGTCGCGTGGGATGGAATCTCGAAAACAAGATTCGTCGCGCACGCTGCCAACTAGTAGATCCACATCGCATGCCACCGACAACCATATTCACTGCAGTGTTGCCTTGCCACTTTCACGGGAACTAGATCGATGAGATTCGCTGAGTATGCTGCGGCAACCAGATTTGTCGTGCACGTCGCCGACAATCATATCCGCCTTTGGGAGTCTGTGTGGAGTGGGAGGTCCGAGAAGGGGAGGTGCTGCGGCAACCAGTCACCCGTTTCTAATTTCATTTGCTTAATTATGGCAATAAAATTTTAAGTAATTATTTTTTCATTCCTTGCCCTTATGTAGGCTCGGTGACAAATTGTTATTGCAAACTTGGAGCGTGTGTTGCACCTGAGGGTGATACCCAAGGGCACACAGACAATTATGATATGACATTAACGGTTGAACAGGAAGGTGTGACATCTAGTTGCATCTCTCAGGAGTTGAGACAAAGAAAAAGGACCATTGGTCGTAGAGGCGGATAAACTTTTATATATTTGATTTGTAATTTTACGTACTTAGTATTTTTTGTCGTATGAAGGGACTTATTATTATTCCATGTAGTATGCATGAAATGTTTGGCATTTATCTTGAGCCAGCCAATTCTTAAGTGAATAAAATAACACAAGAAAGAAGATATATGTTGTTCATGTGTCAGACAATTATTACAAGCTTTGCCTTGTGCGCCATAAAAAGAAACGGTTCAGATTGCATTGAATAAATAAGCATTTTAGACTGCACCAATTTAAAAGAGGCTACTATTCATGCATCAGTCATCATTAAATTTTTTGTCTTGTGTGTTAGAAAAAGAAACGGTCCATATTAACACCAACTAAATCAACAATGCAACTCACATCGATCCATACACGTGCACTGTTCATATGTTAGAATACAATTCTGTTGTGATTATTATAGGAATCGCATTTTCGTGAAAAGGGTATTTTTAGAACAAGAAAAGTTCCAAAACTTTATGGGATGAGAATAGCAGAAAAGGAGTTGAGAATAGCGGTTCCTTGAAGGATACAGGACGAGGCCTCTTCGCCGAAAAAGCCCAGATAAGAAAACAAAACGCAACCCACCCGAGTCCGAAAGCACATATATTTTCAGAACAAGCAGGAGCTGGGGGAAGAAGAAAACCCAGAATCAAATCAAAAGGTAAAAAAAGAAGAAGAAAAAAGTAGAAGTATACGCAGAAGAGGTGGTTTAAGTTCAATGGCTGAGAAGAAGGAAACGATTCCCCAACAATATGACATCGATGCCAAATGGGACGCCTGCATTGATCTCACCGTCCGTCGCTTTGTCTACTCCGCATCTGCCGGTGCATTTGGCGGTCTCCTATTTTTTAGTCAGTACTTTCTTTCTCTAGTATTGTTTGTTGCTCTTTGTTTTAGTTTTCGCTTTTTTTTTTTTTTTTATCTTAAATGTAAAAAAGAGGATGTGGTGCTTCTGTGCTGAAGAAAATCCTACATCCTTTTCTTGTTTCCGACAGATGAATTCGCCACAGATATTCTTATTAGATACTTGGTCTTGCCTATTATGTTAACCCTAGATGAGAATGAGTCTCCCAAATTCCTCGCACACATTATTCAGTAATCAATTTCTCATTATTTTGAAAACCAGAAAACAGAATAAAGAGATGTTTTCCCATCATCTTCTTCTGTTTTCTTCATGTACTCCATCCTAGTGCTCAAGGAACAAACTTTTAGGGAACATAATATGCTCAGGCTCGACTTGTAAACTCATAAGAGTTTGCCTAATACAAAATAAATATTTAAAACGCCTATCATAATGTCCTGGGGTAATGACCTCTGGCTTGAGCAGAGGAGATTCTGGCGAGATCTTTGATGTTTTGGTGTGTTCTGTTCTGGTTCTTACTTCTTAGCCGAGTCTAATTTTTGGGTGAACATCAGTAAATTCTGGGTTGGACAGAGATCATTCCACTATCATCTAAAATTATGATGATTTTGGAGCCTTCTGCTGCAGACAGCGTTTCTGGCAACTAGGGATCTTATAGGTCTGTGAGCAGCTGTCATCTTAGTGCATGCTTGGTTTCACATTACATAATTGATTCTGAGTTTAGAGTGGATTTTAGATAGTTTTTCACATGTTTGGTTTCACGTTTCATAATTGATTATGTGTCAAAAATTGATTATGAACTGAAGCAACTTTAAGTAACTTTTGTGTTGGATCAAAAAAATTATATGGAATTTTACTTCAAAATCAATTCTAATCAAAATTATCCAAACATGATCACATTACTTCAAAATCAATTCTAACCAAAATAAATTTTACGAAATCAATTTTGCCTACATTCATCCAAACTTACTTCTGGTTTCAGTCCTCCAAAAAGGAACAATCAAGGGTGAGCAGCGTTGCAATTTTGAAAGCCAGAGTCCTTCTAGGATTTCCTTTTGTCCTTGGACATGGATTGTCTGGCTTTGCTCTTATTTAAGGTGGATGTGTGGTTATACGAAGATGGATAAGATAAGAAATGAGGATATTAGACGAAAGGTATCAGTGGTGTCGGTATGCAATGTTGTCAAGATCGCGAGTATGATTGCATACTCATACGATCTTGCGATTTTTAGAGGGAGGCACGAGCAAACTCGGAGGGAGGATCGTTGGGGGTGAGAATCGGTGTTGGATCGCGCGTTTGCACGCGAGTTGGACGGATCATCGATCCGTTTCGATCCCAGGTGGGGGACTCGATTTGAAACTAACTTGTAAGTTTTGATTAGGGCTCTGCTCGAGGCTTTCGAAGATCGATTGCCTCGTCACCGCTTGGAACTCAGACGCTGTCCTATGCGTCGTCGTCGCTGGTCGTCGCCGCCGCCGCTGCTTGTCGCTGGTCATCACCGGTCATCAAAGCTGCTCGTCGCGGGTCATCTCCGCTCCTCGTCGACTTTCGGTCTTGGTGCCGAGGTGCTTGGGCAATGATGTTGTGTTCCATCATTCCATTAAGAGAAAAGGAAAAAAGAAGAAGAGGAAGAAGAAGGAGCAGTTGCGGGAGAAGATGAGTGAGAGAATATGAGTGATGTTTACATTTGGGAATTAGGTTTACATTTGGGCCAATTTTCTTCTTGTACCCCCTTTTTCGCTTTTTGTACTCCTCTTGCTCATTTTCTTCCTAATATGGGCCAGATACACAATGTTACTTTCTGCACCCCTTTTATTGTTTTATGCAGTTTCTATTTTACATATGCACGTAACTCTTACAATCTGAGTTACGATCTTTTACCCCTTTTCCGATCCTCTTTCGATCCTCAAGTTTGACAACATTACCGGTATGTGAAAAGATGAGGGAACATAGATTGTGGTGGTTTGGGCACGTCATGAGACGGTCACTAGATGCTCCTGTAAGAACAAGAGTTTGTTACTAAGAGCTCTACACAAAGAGAGGTAGAGATCAACCGAAACTTACTTGAGGAAAGGTAATTAAACAAGACTTAATGGAGTGAGATATAGATTGGTGGATGGTATGTCTTAGGACGGATTGGAGAAAAGCTATAAGTTTGGTGGATGTTTAAACTTATTAGTAGTTCTATGTTCCAATCGTTTTCTTTTTTAGTTCTTTTCCTCTTCTTTCTTCCTCCTTTCACCCCTCTTTTTTTTTAGTTTATTTTTCTTCTCTTTTGTCTTTTTTTCACTTTTTCTTCCCCTCTCCCTTTCTTTTTCTTTGTCTTATTTTCGATTTATCATTTTGGTTTATCTACCACCGACCCCAATTAACTTGAGTTAAAGGTGCTGTTGATGTTAACGTTGATATTGATGTTGATGGCTGCCCTTGGGCCAAGTTTCTCTTCTCTTTTAGGTGATAGCTTTTGGATAAGATGGATTGTGTGTGTTATTTCACTTATTTGTCTTAGGCCTTGGCTTGTGGGAGAGTGTTGGAATATATTTATTATATCTTAAGATTATCTTCGAATATCTTTTGAGTATGTTGTAAAATCAGTTAGTCACCTAATTGAGCTAGCAACTTTAGAGTTCTTTACTGATTTTTTTGGCTTTGTTTGGTTTGAGAAATGTTTTCTGTTTTTACTTTGTATAGGAAAAAGTGAAAATGGAAAATAAAAATAGAAAACAAAAAAAAAAAAGGTGTTTTCACTATCTCCTCATTCTCCTGTACAAACATTTGAAAACAGGAAACAAAGTGAAAACAGAAAACATTTTTTTCAAACCAAATGACTCCTTATATTTCTTGATTTTGTTTCCTTATTTTATTTTATTTGATTACTTGGTCTCTTTCTTAGTTGACCTGGGATTGTGCTAGTGGTACTAGTATTTATCTAATTATTAGTATAAATAGGAGTATTACGTTAGGGTAATGTATACATTACATCCTATCAAGAAAATATTCACTAGTATTATTGTTTGACATCTTTCTCTCGTTTCCTTCTTCCCTAACCCTAAACCTATACTTTTTTTAATTATAATTATACTTTACTTGATTAGTTGCAAACGTTGAGGTGCAAACCACTCAACATTAAAGTTTTGTTTACTTAGTCTATCATACTCTATCAACAAGCATATTAATGGAGCTTCTACAAAATAACATTTTTTTTTTTACTTAAATATGTTCAAGGTCCCTACAAATATAGTGATATTTTTAGTCCTTTCAATGTTCTTTTTCTTGGTTTTTGATTGTTGTAATGTCTGTTGCCACTTGTTTTGGTTCCTGCCATGAACTTGCCGTAGCAACATGTTTCATGTCCCTGCAAATATAGCAATTTTGTTTCTAAGTTCTTGCAAAATATAACAATTTATGGTCTGTCCCAAAAAATATTGTGGTTTTTGTTTTTAGTTCATGCCATTACATCCCTGCAAAATATAGTGGTTTCTGTTTTTATTCTGCTGTGATGACAAGGACTTAAAACAAGTTATGATGAACATTGCAAGGATCAAGAACCAATTTTTTTTACAGGGGCTAAAAAACAAAAGATACTATATTTGCATGAACAAATAACATTTTAAAGCCTTTCTCTCTTAATTTTAGTATGATGATAATATTATTTGATAACTTTAATGCTTTTCCGTGGTTTTGCACATGCAGATTTGGATGAAAACTGTTTAACTAAATTTTCTGCAATCCCGTGCATTTTTTTTTCTTTTAGTATATCTTTTTGCGTGCATTGAGAAAATAAATTTTGAAACTCTTGTTTGTCTTGCTAAATTGAACTTATGCTGCTGCATAGTACTGCCTCTAAGCCAGTTATGGTTGCATTGAAGGCCAATGTCAGTTTGAAAAAAAGAATATATGGTTAGTGTGCAGCCACTTGAATTACCCCATGAAGGCATTTAAGCCAAGGATTACTGTTCAATTTTCTAAGTATGTGTTCAATGATGATCACCTATTTTTGCAAAGTTCGTTGAGCATACATTTATGAGTCTATGACATATAAGCCAATTTGTTGGATGAGTGTCATGATTAGTCTTGTCATTAATAGTAATCTTTTAATTTGAAAATTTGGTATTTATAATCAATTTAAGCTACTGATTCTGTTTATATTATAAAACGCAAGGTTTAGTTATTTATATATGTTGGTGGTTTAGATTGGTGTTTATTATATCTTTTATTTTACAATACAATCATCCTGTAAGTATCATATGGCTTTACGCCTTCCCCTCCCATGAATACAATGGGCTATATTTGCGTTGCACTGAATGACGACTTGAATTGTTGTGGTTGATACCTCCCCTAATTGTTAATATTATTGGTTTTCTCCTATTCTGATTGTACTAGGGAGTCCTGTGACTCGATGGGCATCTATTGCTTTTGGTGCTGGAGTTGGAATTGGATCTGCATATGCAGAATGTTCTCGTCTGTTTGATGGACCTCCAACAAATTTACCCCTACCTAAGGTCTCTGAAACTGCTACTCAGGTAGGATTTATCTTTTATTTTCTTGTTTATATACTCCCTTCATCCCTAATTATAAGACATTTTTTAACTAATTCACACATATTAAGAAAGTTGGTTAATTTAGTAATTAACATTAAATTTGTTTTTAATTGTAATATATATTCAAAACTATCCTTAAATAATTAATGTATGGAGAGAGAATAATAGTAGTTGAGTTTTAATTTTAAAACTGAATTCTTCAATTCTCTAATCCTCATAAGAGAGAGAAAGAGACAAACATTTATAATTGTTGGACTAAAATAATTAAGGGTATTTTGGTCAAAAAATAATTAATGCAAGGGACAATTAGAAAATAGTCTTATAAAAAGGGACAAGGAAATTTCAAAACAATGTCTTATATTTAGGGACAGAGGGAGTATAATGCTAGGATCAAATTGCAAGGTATGGGACTTTAGTCCCACATTGGAAGTATGGGATTGTGGCATTTAAGGCTTTGGGCTTTCCAGTGGTTAGCATATGCCTATAGTGTGGTTCTCTTAAGGCTTTGTTTGGGAGTTAGGAGGGGAAGGGAAGGAAAGAGATTTAAGGGGAAGGGAGGGGAAGGAAAGGGAGGAAAATGAAGGAAGTTCCTTCCTCCTTGTTTGGGAGTTAAAAATACATCAAGAAAGAGAAATTGAGAGTTAATAAAATGTTAAATGTGAAAATTATATAATTTAAATGTAAAAAATATTAAAAATATATTTTAATATATTTTTCAATTTGTAGTTGGGGTAGGATAGTAATTTTAATTACTTTTCCTTCTAAAAACCTCAAAATTGGGGGAACAACAATTTTTAGGCTTTGGAGGATTTCAGATGAGTTTTAAAAATCCTCAAATCCTTCTCCTCAAAAATTAAAACTCGTAAACAAGGAGATGTCATCACCTAAACCTTTCCCTTCCCTCCCTTCCCCTCTAAAATCCCTCTCCCAAGCAAAGCCTAAGGTTCTTATCATATAATCATTTGGCATGATTGTCCAAAGCATATGTCATATGTCAAAAGCTATTAGTAGGCAGAGTTAGTGTTAAGATTTAACATATACTTACTGGAAATGGAACAAAGCTATAAATCATGGACAATGGCAGTGATATAGTGCATTTCATCGAGTCGTGTTGTAGCAGGTGATAGCTATAGGTTCTCATTTGCATCATAGTAGTCAATCTAAAATAATGGCGTGGAGCAGCCCAAAAATGCTATATTGCATGACTATTATGATTTGCATCTTGGTTAAGGTCGCGACTATCACACTCAAAACCGTGACCACTATAGGCACTATTGTGAACATTGAAAACCCACATTTACCCTTGACTTTTTGAGGGAGATATAAGATGGATTGGATGGTTAAGGGAGAAAGGAAGGAGGAGAATGTCGCGGGTTTGATCCTTCCTGCTAACAAAACTACCATTCTAACAACTAACATTTGCCGATTAAAAAAAAAAAAACCCTTGACTTTTGAGTTCTCATTTTTTGTTGTTGTTGATAGTCTCACGGTTTCTAGTGAGTCTTTTGCTTTAGAAACATCATTGGATTTGAAACTGTTCTCCAATCATTCAGGAAAAATGTTACTTCTGTTTTGAACTGTGTTATCTGACCCAGTGAACCCCACTACCAGTCGGCATCTGTTTCTGGTCCACCCGTGTACCCAAGCCATTGACCCATCTGTTCTCTGTTCTTCCTTTGGTCTCCGCTCACCCATCAGAGCTTAGTGTTTGTTTACACGTAACTGCTCACAAATGTTTGTTCTTTTTATCTATTGCAAATGCTAACCAGTGCACTGGTTAAGGGGAAGTAAAAGGGGAAAGATTTTTATTGGGATGCAGAAAAAATAAGATCCCCTATGATTTTAAAGTGCGCTTCCATGTATGAGTTTTGATAAAAACTTTCCCCTTTTAATTCCTTACAAGACACTGGTTAGCAAGATCTAAAACATTCCTTCATGTTACTTTACCAATAGTGAAAAAGAATATCAAATCCTGACTCCAAATTTTTGAGCCAGGACCAGCAAAAAAATATAGTGTCCTCCAGCAGCTTCTGGCCATTAAAGCCTTTGTTATGGAAGACAATTCTATTCCTATGATGCCAAATACACTAGGTCAGAGCAATCCACCAAATCTGCCATCTGTGTAACCTAATTCCACTTACATGACAGAAAGAATGTTGGTGAAAGTGTTCTTTCGGGACAGCCTAGTACACCTGAACAATGTTTACCCAAGACCTTGATTCCCACCACAACGGCAAGATACTATGGCAGGTGAAAAATAAATAAGACGCGTCCTCCTCGTGGCTTCTACAAAAAGGACATGTGGCGTTAGTGATGTCCATGTTTCTTCTTCTTAAGTTCAGCTTCGTATGCAATCTGTCCTTCAATAATCTCCAGGCAAAGCATGAAGCTTTTGAAGGGATTTTTAATTTCCATAAATCCTTGAACACCTCATCTTGATATTGGCTTACTATCTTTATACCTTGATATCGAATGTGAGGCTGAGTATATATGTATATCCAAGAACTAGTGCCTTGATGCAGTGATGCTCACTTTTGCAAATGATATGTCCTAGTTGAAGAGTTGAGAGGAAATACTTGAGCACTTGGTGTAACATCCCGGGCACTGACGAGGGCGGGGAGTGATCGCCGGTGCAGTGAGGCACGGACAAGGAGCGGCTCCTGGCAGGCTTCCAGCGGGAGGGGTACATGAATGAATCGAATACACACCCGAACGAGAGAGATCCAGAGGCTGTGCAGGTATGGGACTGTACAGTTGAGGATAACTTAAAGGATTTAATAGGTACTACCTATACCAACAAGGTGCATCTACTTTTCGGTAGTCCATAACATAAGAACTCCATAGTTAAGCGTGCTTGACTTGGAGCAATCTTGGGATGGGTGACCTCCTGGGAAGTTTCTCAGGAAGTGTGTGAGTGAGGACAAAGCACACTGAAAAGTCTTGTGTTGGTATGTAGGGACAGTTGTTGATCCTGCAAGTGGTTGGGCGTTACACTTGGAGATATGGAGACAAGTTTTGGAAGCACATGACTTTCGTTTAAGTAGAAATAAGACAGTGTGTGTGAAATGTAAGTTTAGTAAGAGGCGAACCAATTGAAGACATGCATCAGCATTACCACTCATGCAATTGAAGTATCTTGGATCCATCATACAAAATGACCTAAATAAAAGGGAATGTAATGACATATAAATAAAATGGAATATAAATCACATGATTCAAGCAGGATGAATAAAATGGAAAATTTCCTTGAGTGTTATTTGTAACAAAAAAGGTATCACTCAAGTTTAAGAGCACATTTTACTTTACAGCTATAAACTTGTGATATTGTTCGAAACTGAGTTTTTTAAATATAATAAACTTATCATGGTAGAGAAAAGAATGTTGTGTTGGATAAGTGGACATACTAGACAAGATAGGAGTAGCAATGAATACATTGGAGAGAATGTTGTGGTAGCACCTATTGTATAAAAATGGTAGCACCTATTTATATTATGAATTTAGCCAATTGCGTGTAATCGTGTTCAGTGCCATGTGTTTGTTTTTTATTGGATTATTTGATTGGTAAGTATAATATTTTCAAGGTATGTAGGAATTTCTCTGTATTGGAAGGGTGTACCTGCTACTTTCATTAAGTTGAAAGGGTGTCTTTGCGTTTAAATGGAAGAGGAATGGAATTATCTTTTGTGATGGTAATTAATAGGAACATAAATTGCAATGGCATAGGGCCAATGGAATAAAATAGTTAGAATGTGTTCTTACATGTAATCGGAGATTCCCCGGCCATGAGGTTGGGCACCAGTTTGTTGGTTTTGCTGGCAAAATATGTATTTAAAGAATTGGATTGGAACATAATTAACGTATTTCTTGCTTTTGTTTCCAGAATGTGCAGGACTCTGAGTAGAAGCTATAACAGATCCTGTTTCCTAGACAGTGGTCAATCAGAATTTTCTTGTGATTGTTGATGGTTCCCTTACAGCATTATTGCTCTTCAAAATGTTGCACTAGCATAATTTCATAAATGAACATGACGTATATTTTATTCTTAAGCTTTTACGCTTTTGATCGTGATCTCACGCAATGTTTATGTTGAGAAGGATTGGAAGAGCACAGGAAGCTTTCTTCAGATGTGGTTTTCTATTCGCTCTACTTTGAATCCGATTTAAGTATATTCTAAAATCGGATTGGTGAGTTAACTGACAATATTCAGGCGATGATTCAATCAGTTTAATTGGTTAAATCAAATTATTCAAAGAGATATATTAATAATTAGAATAAATTACAATCGTATTTTTTGTATTTTTTTAAAAATTGTACTCAATTTTCCTTCTTTTTTATATATTATTTTTATTTTCTTGTGTTAATTTCCTTAACTAACGTAAATTAAAATTTTGTAAGCAAATGAAATTGTCCTAAAATTTTTCACCTAAATCATATCTATCATGATTTTTAATTGGTTGAAAAGTAAATAAAGACCATCAATTATCAAGGTAAGTTGCCTTGACGATATCAAGGAGTAGATAATACTTTGAAATGGGTATCTTTTGGTCAAGGCTACCTAGGTTAATAATATGCATTTAATTGGAAATTTTTAAAATTACAATGACTTAGTTAATCGTTTATTAAATGATAATAACCAAATTAAAGTTTTAATGAAATTATAAAGATTTAAAGATTAATTTAATTTGAAATATTTGTTAAATCATTTTTATAAAATAATTAAAAATTTCTAGTGTCACCTAAACTAAAAGTATCTTTAATGAAGCAACCTAAAATCGCATTCACTTGAAATCTAAATGTTACTGAATAAAAAAACACTAAACTCAAAAGTAATTACATGCAACAGTAGTCTGATTTTAATGATATACAAATCACTTAGCCTCATAAATTTCAGGTTTAAAATCTTATGCTGTGTTGGTCCAAGGAATGTAATTTCTCAGAAGCAAGTCTCATATTAAGTATTATAAATGAAAAAAAATAGGTGTTAAAAGATCTTTATCCTCTTAAATGGGTTCACTCGCCTCAAATTTAAGATCAATGTAGCTTCCATATGTTTAGGTTGTCAAACCAAAAAGCCTATTTCTATGGACCTAAAACACCATTGAGTCATGTTCCTAATTTCAACTATAATGCATCATCAAGTAACGGCTCTAGAATTATGATAGTACATGGGAATTTCCTTGACTGAAAAGACAATTATTCAAAATGTTGATAGGTCACTATTGACATGTTAAGACGGAAGTGTTGTATATATACAATACAATACATGTAAGTTTATACAACCAAATGATAATATAGCCAGTCTCTCATAATCACATAGGCTTGTTCAGCATCCACATCTTCTTCAGGAGATCCAGGCCGGTGGGCAAATTCGTGACCTCTACCTGGGAATATCACTACTTTGGAGCCCCTACCAATTTTTTTCTGAACATTCTCAATTTCACTTACCTTGCAAAGTGGGTCATTGTCCCCTAAAACGAACAAGACAGGAGCTTTTATATCAGAAGCAACAAGGGGATCCATCCTTGTACCATAAAAGGAGATTCCAGTTCCAAAACAATCACCTTGGTCTTTGGCCAGCACCTTTAACACTTGGCCACCTCCAAAGCAGAAGCCAATAATGCCAAGTTTCTTGGAAATTCCTACAGCCATAAATTCATCAACCAGCCATTTTGTCCATCTGGTAATGTCTTCTGCTATCCTCTCTGGGTTTTGTCTAGCAATCCACTGTTCAAACACATCTGGCTGGTCCTTTGTCCACGGATATCCACGAAATAAGTCTGGAACTAGAATGCTGCAAATTTTTTAAGAAGTAATTTCACTAACAAGGGTATTATAATGTGAAAACAGCCATTATACAATGTGCATTGTGAATCTTAATACGTTGTTGATAAATAGGAGTTGAGTTGAGGAACATACTTGTAACCATTGCAAGCTACCCGATATGCAATATCTCTAGTGAAAGAATCCTCAAACCCGAAAACATCTGAAAGAAGCAATAGGCCGGTTCCATTGTTATTTTTTACTGCCTTGAACAGATAAGCACGGATATCTTCATCACCCTCCCCAAGGGAAAGCTCCACTCCACTGACTAATTCGCATGCTTCATCATCTATCCCATCTTCCACATTCAGTAAGCTGCATGATATTTTTGAGTTTGCAGGATCTTGAACTGGTTTTTGAATATTGAAATTGCACTTTTTCTGAAAACATGCTGAAGAATTGCATTCAACAAGAGGGTATTAAGTATGTGATGTAATCCAGGAATTTTGATTTACTAATTAAAAATAAAAAAATAAAAAGAAACACAATTGGATCTTAATGGCAAGATTTGGGGTCAAATGTAGGATCCATCCACTCACTGCATGCTTGAAGAGAAAGAAAAAAAAGAAGAAAAAAAAAGCAGTGCCGTGCCTAATAGATTAATTCAAGCATTCAAGTAACATTATAATATTATATGTCATTTGTCAAAGCAATGAAAACAATGTAAACAAATGTGTGAAATAAGAGATAAAGAGAATTTTCTGGATTGGCTTGAGTGAGAGACTCACCCAACAAATTTTTAATTTATAGGCATGAGGATTACAAGATAATAAATTACAGTGTGAAGGATGACAGGATTTCACAATCAAGAGAATTTTGGTACCAACCAAAGGCACTGTAAGAGAACAAATTTTGAAACAGTTTCATGGTTCCATTTAGACTGTTCATGCTGGATTTCTAAAAATCTTTTTAAGAATATAGCCTCTTTATTTCATTTTCCTGGCTTGGGGAAGGATATCCATTAGTTTGAGTCTCTCTGTTACAAATGAAACTGGCTAAGCTCCAACAATTTCTTGGAAATAAAACTGTAAACAAATTATCATTTCAATAAGTAATAACAAAAAGAAGGAACGTACAGAAGAAAGGAGAAACAGAGCTTGGGAGGAAATGGCACTGACGGCGGAGAGGCTTTGAGATGGCACAAACACAAACTGATCCTATGCTTGCCTTTGCTGTTGCTGTTGCTGTTGACAACCCCATCTTCCCTTAATATCTGCTTCCACTTAACTCTAGCCTTGTAAAGGAATACACACAAACGTTTGGTTTCCTAGGTAGAGGTTGATATTTCACATTCGGTTCTATCCTTTACATTATCGGTTTCCAAATCAATTAATACTACATTATTATATATATATATATATATATGCAAAGAGGGAAATGTAAAGTAAAGGTAAACAATGGGTCCAACTCAAATAGGCAATGGACACTCGGTATGAAGCACTTGAAAGAAAAAATAGAACACGAGCCAAATCATAAATTAAAGAAATATGAATAAATTTATATTTTACAACATGAATAAATTAAATAATCTATGTGCGGCACCTCATCACAAACTGATTCTTTTTTACTGGATGGTGATATAAATTCAGTTATGAAGATGGTTTTTATTTGATTAATGGTGTAAAAACTTTTATATTAGTAATACGTGTCTATTAAACCTTTTTTACATGCCAACATGTTGGTCATCTATTATGCTTTTTCTTATGGATGGTATCATGGTACAATCAAAAAGGAAATACAAAGACGGTGCACGAGAAAGGAAATGCAACCTGTGAAATATGTCTCTCCAAGTATAAACTTCTATCATTCATCTTTTTTCTTTTGGTTTTACAAAATGGCATAACGTTCCTTTCTTATATTTTTATAAGTTATATCAAACATGCATTGCCAATCAATATTTTGTTCTAGTTTATATGTACAAGATTGAAACTTTGAAAGAAAATGAACAATTCTACGAAAAAACAAAGCGATAAACTAAGTCCTCTTCTGATAATTGCATTTTTAATTTCATTTGAATGATTATTTTGAAGGTAATTGTATTAATATTCAAATTCTTATATTATTTAATTGCTATTTTTGATAGTCTAGTTGTAAATAAATAAATTTTTCTTAAGTTAGTTGTTTTTAATCAAGTTTATGTTAATTTAGGTTAAATTTGGATTTCAGGATCATAATGAAGTGATGATTGATGAAGGAGCATGAAGGAAAGGGACAAAAAAGTCAAGATTCCTTGGCTATGGAGAAGAATGGCGCTTAAGCCTGAAGTTGTTGGTACTTAAGCGCCACAAGCAAAAGTTTGGCAGAGAGAAAAAACATATGACGCTTAAGCGTCATGTTCCCTATGCTTAAGTGTCAATCACGAAGCATCCAGTTGATTTTCATGGCGTTTAAGCACAATGTTAGGTGCGCTTAAGCGTCTGTTTGCACATGTTATATCCTATTTAAGGGATTTTCGTGCTGATGTTTAGCACTTTTTTGTTCTACATAATTCCCAAACCCTTTTTGCTTTATAATAACTATGATGGTTGCTTATAAAGCTCTCTCATGGCTCATCTCTTTAATTCTTCATTTGTCCATGGAATTTCTGCAACTTAATGGCTAGGAGTAGCTAAATCTAGAGTTGTTGGGGTTGGATCTAGTGGGACTCACTCATGCATTGCTTGTAAACCCTAACTCTATCTTCATTTAATATATTATTTTTCTACTTCCATGCTTAAATTACTCTATGGTTTGATCACCAATGATATATGTTGAGTTGATTTGTGGTTGGGAAACTCTTTTTAACTCTTGAATTGAAATGGAACTGTCATTGAATTCAGACCTAGGAATGAGTATAGATTTAATGACCTCTTTGTATGCTTATGATTGATGCAAATTCTTCTACTAACATCTCCTAAGGGATTAAGGGTTTAGTGGTGGAATTTGATCTCAATTGTCTAAGGAATTGGAAATTGATGAACTATGCTGCATGAAGATATATTGAATAAGTGTATGGGTTGGTGTTAATTTATTATTATTATGATACATGAGGAATGGTGTCTCATGAAGTCCAACCCCGACAACGTTTCCTTGTCATTTGTTAATCAATTTTATTGCATACTATGTATTCGATAAAAAGCAAAAACTAGTTTTCTTCTTTTGATTGCATTTAAATTTTTTGTTATTGAATCTAAGGATAGAATAATGTTAATTTTAATCAAACTATCTTGAAAAACTCAATTCTTTATTCATGAATCTTAATTGACAAAATGTGAACAAGTGTTTGATATTACGCGAATCTTTTTGGGAAAATGATACTTGGACTTTCCCTTTTATGTTACTTGTGCGATTTGGTTCACTAGCCAAATATTGCTAACATCTTCTTTGAATGATTATCTCTAAGTGTTAAAGTTTGATCCTTTGCTTAGCAAAAAATTTGTATTCATGTTGTAATTGCTTTTCTTCTTTGTGAGTAAATTTCTATATAAAATTTTCAAACTTTGTTATTTGGAAAGCCATGAATGACTTAGTGAACAAAGAATGTTTGATTTTTAGCAATCTCAGGGAGAGATTGTGAGTGTGTCAGAAATGACCTAGAGAATACTTATTATAACCAAAAGTAACAATGGTAGAATACTTATTATAATCAATTATTGATTAGTTGCACCCTTCTAAGATTGAAAAAGAAATGGATGTTGTTCAAGATTAAGTGAATTAGTATAAAAACAAGTGTTCTTATTTATGTTCTTGTGTGTTTTTCTTTGTTTTCCTACATAAAAATATGTGGACACGCAAGTTTCTGAAAACCTTGTTTTTGAAAAAACTTTCCTACGTATACATCATTGGACGACATCTTTACAAACTCATTTTTCTAAAAAAAATTGAAGTTCTCATTAACACATTATTCAAACCCCCTTTTAGTGTGTTCCATTTATTTCAGTATGTCCATACAAACAACGCCTCTTGCATATAAGGTGAAGTCCCTTATTCTCTACATAGAACTAGTGAACCAAACTTTTCCCACCATTGGCTAATTTAGGTTTATCTTAACACAAACTTTTATAAACTTGCCCCTCGAAGCATCAACATTCCTAATGTCCTACCTGAAGTGGCCTACGAATTATTGTCGTCAATGTCAATACTAAGTTTTCCTTCATACCTAAACTAGGAAATTGTAACCAAACCAACTTAGTTTATAATTTAACTTTCAAAGAGACAAAGTCAGGAACCCAATTTTGAACAATAAGGTAGTGATCAAAGATCATCAAAAGACCTCCGCTAAATCACATTTTCCTAATCTTGCAAAAGCTCAAACCTCACCTTGTAAAAACTAGAGCTATAAAAATGGGTCAACCCGCCCTGTTGGGCCCAACCCACTTTATAAATGGATTGGTTCAACCCGGCTCACTTTCTGTTGAGTCCTAAAAATGTTGGCTTGGCCTGGCCCAACACAAGTTCGTAAGTTAAACAAGCTGGTCCATTGGTCCACCTAAAACTTGAAAAATCATTTTTTTAAAATAATCAACAGAAAATTATTTTTTTAGAAAAAAATTAAAATATTTAGCAAAATTTTGAAATTTTAAATTCCATGAGTTTAAATTTCATAAAGCTAGAAAATATCAAAATACCGTGCCATTGAATGGAAAACGAGCCAAAATAGTCATAATAGTCTTATAATAAAATAGTCTTGAACAATATTACAAAACACAAATACTAAAACAGTGAAGTCTAGAACTTGTTGCTTTGACGCAGTGTTATGAAAATCGGTTCGGCCCAATCGGTCGGACCGGTCGAATCGATGCTAGTCCTGGATCGAGTTGGAAATTGGACCGCGAACGATGAAGAAGAATGAAATGTGAATCATAAATTCTAAAACTAATTGGGAGGGAATAATTTGAGTTTTACAATTAAAATGTAAAGGCAATTTTGTCTGCTCATATATTTAAATTGACGTTAGTTAACACGTTAGTAGAGGGGGTAAAAATAATGTACAAAAAAGAATGAATATTGGGTGAAATTTGAGCAAAACACAGGAGATGATAGTATAATTTACTCTAATCATTATGAGAATTTTAAAATTTAATATATCAAAATAATAAAATAATTATAAAACATAATAAATAAAAAAATAAAACATGACAAGTCAATGTAACTCAATTTACAAACCACCAGATTAAATTTGATGGTGTCGTATTGCCTGCCACTTTAGTTGATATCTAACTGATTCGATTGTTAATTTCAGAGGGAGGAATGGATAGGTAACTATTGGCAAGTAATCAGAGAGATTACTTATCTTTTCGTAGGCGATAGTTAAGCCTCCAGCGCAGTTTTAGATGACACAGGAGGTTGTGGCTAACGTACGCCATTGCTGTATAGTATACTTTTCCAATTTCCAGGCTCCACACAATTTGGTTAAAATAAGCATATTCTCTCTATTTCTTTCCAAAGCGTCGTTTTCATAATCGTAGTGTCTTTCATCCTTCTCCCTTCGTGATCGTCTTCTGTCGTTGCTCCACTCACTATCTTCTTCTTCTTTTCTTCTTCTAAAGTTATTTTCCTTTTCTATCCTTCTATCTATCATCTATCATTTATTTACGCTAAAAATCTTCTCGCTTCTTAGCTTAGCTGTTCTGTTCCAGAAACGATAAAATCAATCAGTCAAAGGCAGTCAAAAAATCAGAATGGATCTGTGTGCTGTTCATGCGAAGAACCTTTTCTACACAAATTCGTTTTGCTACAGACCCATTTCCTCCAATTTGGGAAGGACCAGAGTGTTTCAGATCACTGTTTCGAGGAGAAAGCCTTACTCTAAAGTTGGGTATCGCCCATTTGTTGTCAGCGCCACGGGGAAGAAGAATCATGGCAACTCCTCTTCTTCTGGTCTGTAATTTCCTTTCATTTCAGATTTCCATTTAAATAATCAATAACTGCTTGTTTTGGCCTTGGAACTTTCTTTCACTCGTCTTA
This sequence comes from Glycine tomentella, assembly GCA_007407185.1. Lineage (NCBI taxonomy): Eukaryota > Viridiplantae > Streptophyta > Magnoliopsida > Fabales > Fabaceae > Glycine > Glycine tomentella. Next base: position 405,313 of record PYAF01004356.1, on the reverse strand, counting down.
TTTGTCTGTCTGCGATCACAAATTCACAATTACATTAAAGAAACGGTACATGACATGCATGTGATTTGCATTAGGTTTTCTTTGGGTGTTAGGGTTTCGAGGGGAAGTAAAGGTTGGCCAAATTTGCTTTTTTTTTTTTTTTTTTTTTTTAAATAAACTAATGCGTTAACTGTTTGTTTATTTTTATATAACTCTTAATTTAAAAATAAAATATTTGGTCTCCTTTCCTTAATTTGATTTTCTCCAGCTGAACCCCAAGTAATTCCATGTAATCCCTCTTTTCTTACTAATAATAACTACCAAACGTTACCTTGGCTGTCCAAGTTCCCAGTTATTTATTTGGGGATCTTTGTCCCTGCTGCTTTCCATCCCTCCCTTTGACCTGGAAATTCATTGAATCTAGCTTACTACTGTGCTTCCCTTCCAAAGATCATAATTGAATTCTAAACATAGCTTTATCATTAGGATTTAATAATTCATTGTTCACTTTCCATTTTGTCAACTCTATTTTTCTGAAATCTCTTTCAATCTTTTACAAATAAAAAATGATCAGTTTTAAAATTTCCAACTTGGGTGTTATATTATGTTTTTTATAATATATACAACAAGTGAATAGTTTTGCATTTGTGTCACTTAAATCTTGTGTTCTTCCTTACAAACTTGATACATATTTGTAATGTGAGAAAACATTTCATAATAACTAGATTAAAATAATCAGTGATTTGCATTTGTTTGTAGGTGGACATGTTTGGGTGATAAGATTACCTCTTTCATATGAGGCATTTCTGAAGTATGAACAGTATGGAATTCTAAATGTGATAGTTTCTTAACTTAGTGCTGTTTGTGCTACTGGATTTAATACACTGGCTATGTAAATGATTTTTACACTGTCATCCTATCATAGATTGTCATGTGTGGTAAGATTGTTGACTTTTGTAATTACCACTTTAAAAGTCATACCCATGATGATTTCTAATTGGTTGACAGTATAAAAATCTTTACTATCTTTCCTAGGGACCTAGGATATATTTTGTTTCTCTGAATTTGCTTTCTCTTCTTTATGTTTGGGAAGGGTAGAAGTGAGGCCAAATGTTTTTGTTATCAAATTGGTTGGTGTTATTTATTTTTCTTACAATATTTGTCACGAAAGGAAGTAATACTATTTATTGCTTCCCTCTCCTTGCTGCGATAATATTTTAACTTGGACCTTCATTCTCCATTAGCAATTTCAGGTCAAAGTAATAATTTCTATTAAAATGGAGCAGTTTACTCACGTACAGATTGGGGTTTTTTCCTGTATAATCAACAGTTCCCTTGCTTGTTTAAATTATTTGATTTGATAGACATACTTTTCTGTTATCCACTAACCAGCCATACATCACCTATCTCACAGCATTGAACAATGCTTTCCTTAATTTTATTGTTTTCTCTTGACAATAATATAATTTTACATGAGTCCCTTTTTTTTTATATGGATATATTGATCATTACAGGCAATGACGAACGGTCCATTCCAGAAGGAGATGGTACTAGAGGGAACAATTCTTCTGATGGCAACAAATCAGATAACAACTCTGAGAAATGTCATCATACTAATCTGGATTGGCGTGAGTTCAGGGCAAAGCTATATAGAGATGAGCTGGTGATGCTTTCATTCCTAAATGGGATCTATATCTGTCATCTTCTCTTAATTGCTGCCATTTTAAGTAGAAGGGGTCAACTTCCATGAATCTTGAAATAAGAGTATATCTGTCATTCATTTATGATTGTGCATATCTCAGCAATACAGTAATTTACTGAAACATTATATTTTCATTAACCGAGTTTTCTTCACTTCATTTACAGAAAGAAATATCAGATGCTGACATGCATAATCAAGGTGGAACATTGCCCAATTCCAAACCTCTTGGAAAACAGTGGGCTCATCCTATTCCAGTACCTGAGGCTGGTTGCGTACTTGTGGCTACCGAAAAGCTTGATGGCGTTCGCACCTTTGAAAGAACTGTTATTCTCCTTCTCAGATCTGGAACTAGACATCATCAAGGAGGGCCTTTTGGAATTGTCATCAACCGTCCTCTTAACAAAAAGATCAAACACATGAAACCTACAAATCATGATCTATTAACTACCTTCTCTGATTGTTCTCTGCATTTCGGCGGACCTCTTGAGGCAAGCATGGTTTTGTTGAAAACAGAGGAGAAGATGAAGCTTCCAGGATTTGAGGAGGTAATCCCTGGGCTATGTTTTGGATCTCGAAACAGTTTGGATGATGCTGCAGGGCTTGTGAAGAAGGGGATTCTCAAGCCTCATGACTTCAGATTCTTTGTTGGTTATGCTGGATGGCAATTGGATCAGTTGAGAGATGAGATTGAGTCAGATTATTGGTATGTAGCTGCATGTAGCTCAAGTTTGCTTTGTGGGGCTTTATCAGATTCTTCAGAAAGTTTGTGGGAGGAGATTTTGCAGCTAATGGGTGGCCATTACTCAGAATTGAGCCGGAAGCCAAAGCAAGACATGTAGGTACTAATGTATGGTTTCAGATTAGACAAATGAAGAACGTGTAATCAAGGTGCTGCAAAGTCAAATTTACTGATGTTCACTTTAATGCCAAATAAGTAGATAATTTATCCTCCTGTCCTACTCTATTGTTATAAGAGTCGTATCTTGCTTGGTTCTTGTAATTCTGCTTGTTAGTATAGTTTGATGTAAGTATGAGAATAAGTTGTGTTGGCTGCATTTTACGATTAAACTTTAAAATTTCATCTAGAGGACAAAGAGCTCCAGCACCATTGAATTGGTAATGATATCTAACCACTACTTAAACTAATTAATTTTATGAGTTTTTTTTAAATAAAATTTAAATTTATGATAATATTAATTAAAAATAACTAATTTAAATGTAATAAATATTTTTTCATATTTTTTTTCTTTTGGCCTCTTTAACTCGTTAACCAGTATCCATAGGACTGCTTATCATTTTATCACGCAGAACAACAATTTGCAGACTCGTGAATTAGGGTTGCCCTAAAAAATTTCAGAAAAAGAAAAAAAAAAGAAACATGTGTTGTCGATTGATTATGTTTGGTTACCTGATAAAAAATCATTGCACGTGTTGCGAGGAAGAAAATGCGTAAACAAAAATTTGAGAAGATCGAGTGGACTGCCTAGACCAAGGCAACTAAAGACAACTATTCGATAAAAGGATGTGCATTTGTGGAAATTTTCACACAAATATACAACAAATATATACAGAAACATACATATTTATTATTCACACTATAAATTTAGATTTGAAGAACTTGAATTTACACTGATTTTTCAAAAAAAATTCAAAACCAAATTAAGAATTTGGATCTTTCCAACCTTAATTTTTAACTTTTTTTGTGTTTTTTTTTAAGAAAACTAATTTTTTTAAAGGATAATAAAATAATATAAATAAAAGGAATTAATTCAAATAATAAAATTAAAAATATAAACAAGGATAAATTAATTCTAAGTATTATTTTAACATATGTATTTGCATATAATAATAATAATTTAGTTTATATAATTTAAATTATAATACATAAATATTTTTATTATAAAATTATAATATAATGAAAGTTTGAGATAAAAAATATTATAAAATAAATTTTATTTTATATTTATGATAAATATTTTATATTGTGATATAAAATTATTTTTAACTATTGATGACTTATTTAAAAAGAGATTAAAAATAAAAATGAAAATAATACATTAAAGAATATAAGAAATTGAGAAAATTTCTAAAAGTACTTTAGTTAAAGAAAAATAGCTAAAAATACTCTCGTTGAAGAATTTTTTCTAAAAATACTCTTGTTTGAGATAATTTTTTCTAATTTATTTATAGAGATAGTGATTTATATAATTAAAACAAATAACTTGCAACATTTTCATTTTATTATGTTCTATTTGTTATATTTGTCTCTCTGTCTCTCATCTTAATTATCACAGTATTTTAATTCATCTGTATAATATAACTAAGATGTAGTAACTATTTAATTATTGTGTTTTTAATCAATTTACTTATTTTTTAAATCATTTTCCCTTTTTGAATTTATTTTAAAAGTACTAATTAATTTTCTCATTTTTTAATTAATATACATAAGGGAAAAAAATCGCCAACGAAACAAAAATTGAATTTCAAAAAAATTCACATGTTCAAGTTCCTATAGAGGATTCCCTTAGAGCCACCCTTGGAGTGTCTACATATGAGAAGTGTATTGAGACATGCGACAAGTGGGAGCAACATGCGGTGTCGTTGGGTGAGGTTGTTGAGGTTGTTCCGCATGGGCTCCATGGACTTGCACTACATTCTACTTGTCTTGATATTACGAGCATTCACATTCATACCAAATTCACAACCATAACCTCAGTCTCAACCACAAGTTGGTGGTGATCAGATACCAGATTATGTACATGGTGTTGTTTACTTGTGTCAGGTAATACAAACAATATTGTCATCATCTTGTTTAAATTTTAATGAAAAAATAAATACTAATTGTGTTGTTAAATAGTTATGTACAATTGATTTTAGATGATGTCAGCGTCCATGAGAGTTATACCCGAAGGCACAAATAGTCATTAGGTCATACAACAACTTTTGTTGATGGCACAAGAGGGTCTTGCAGCTAGATGTAGCTTAGTTGAGGAGCGATCGTTGAGGAAAAAACCTAATAAAGGTGACCACAGAGGCGGTTGAGCATTCTTAAGGACATTTGTCATTATTATTATTATTATTATTATTATGATGTTGTTGTTGTTTTTAGTGTTTTGTTTTTTATGTTCTATGAACTTATATTTAATAGTTTATGTTTTCTACATTTTTATGTTTAAACAACACACGCCTACTAATATAATAAAGAATAAAATTTTGATTAAATTCAGAAAACAAACAACAACAACAACAACAACAACAACAACAAACATAAAATTCATCAATTAAAAACATGACTACATAGAGTCATCATCTTCATTAGAGCTTGTTGTCGCCATTGATCCACGCATTATAGCAATGATCTCTTCAAAAAATCGTGATTTTCTTGGTTTACACAATAGGACAAGGATTTCTTCTAGAGATTGACTAACATTGCATACAACTCGATCGATCCTTTAGATCTAAACTCCAGAGAGATGAAAAACATATTCTCCACTTCATTGTGATATTTAAGTTCCATATAGTCACACTCAACACAACCATCGCCTACATATACAGGTTTATGGTAAAAAACCACAAATAAGCTTCTTCCACCTTCGATGACATCTGTGATCATTTTCTCAAAGCAACAAGCGACATTTTCTCACTAATTTCAATGAACTTAGGATCATTAGGACATTCAAACAATACTCTTATGAAGTTGATACCACATCACCATCATAGTACACAACATCAACGACTTCCTCTATCTTCAACCCAATATGGTGAAATATCAACACAATGCATAGAGTTGCGTCATACCACTTGTATTTATTAGCATCTTGTATTGTTCTCTCGTGAGTCAATTATCAACAACAACTAAGATTGCGTCGACAAAAAAGACAATTCAAATTGCATCGAGCTATACAAGGGCACTGTTGGCTTGTCAGACCATTATAAATAAGGTTGTTAAATTACAATATAATTCATTAAATTTTACTTTTTAATAATTAAAGCACTTTGTATACAAAACACACACAACAAAATCATGATTTCGTTATAAAGTGTGGGTAAAAATAAATAACGCAACGAAATCAAGCGTGATTTCGTTGTGCAATTGAGGGTGGGAAAATAAAACAAAACAAAATTGTGATTCCATTATACACTTGTACAACATAATCCCAATTATGTTGTGCAATTTGAGGGTGAAAAAATAACAATGAAAATACAATTTCGTTGTACAAGTGTATAATAGAATCGCGTTTTTGTTATTAATTTTTTCACTCCTAATTATACAGCAAAATCACAATTCCGTTTATTTTCATCCAAGGGAAAGTAGTAATCCCAAAGTCAGGTGCAAACTAAAGTCCCATACAACTACACTCATCTCATAACAACATAGAACATCATTAACCTAATTTATATTTTTCAACAATATAAAATAAATTTAATTATTCTTATAATTTAATTAAAAATATTGAATCATGTAATTAAAAAAATATTTAATCATGTAATTAAAAAAATTATAGTTGAGGAATAACTCAAGTGTTTTAATGACCTACTATGATATGATATGGAAAATGATGTTGTGTGTTTGTAAAATGGACATGCAGATTGCACGTGATCATCTTTAGTACTTCCTTCCAACACAACAACAAGCTCTTTGTTTTGTTCCCCGACGGAGTCTAGGGTACGCCACATAAACTCTTTCGTATCATACGAAAGAAACGTGGACCGTCGGATCAAAATCGTGAGATTTATTGAGTTACTGGTAACCGGACCGTGCTACAGTGTTTTACTTGTTAATATTTTGGCTTTTTTGATACGCGTGAAAGCAACATCTTTTGACGAAAGCTATATGCAGCACAATGTGTCATTTATGAACAACAGAAGTGTAAAAATCTTATAGGACAATAAATTTATTCATAGAAATAAATAATAATATACTGTAAATTAAAATAAATTAAGAGAAAATATGTTATCATCTGTCTAGGAAAATAATTATGCATAGTATGCATATATTAATATGTTTCTATTGTTAAATAAATTTGTGAAACATTTATTAAATAATGTGACTTTTAATAATAACTTTTATGAATTAAAATTAATGAAAAAATTATATTAAAAATGTGTTAAGAATTTTTTACACGAAATGTTAAGGATTATGTTAAAAATATATTATTAATACATACTTTTTATTTTAATATCAAATTAAAATGACTAAAATAATATTTTCAATTATAATACATAATTAAATTAAAAAATTATTAACATTAATATTAGCAAGCATCTTTTCACAAAGTTACACTGCTAGGAATAATTAATACTAGTATTTTTATAAAATATATTTAAATATTAAATAAAATTAAGAAATTAAGAAAATAAGTTAAAATTGAAAAAAAAAGTTTACAAAAAGTACCATTACGACTTTAAAGTCGTAATGGTCTTTAGACCTTCATTTTTTTTATGTTACTTTTATTTTTTTAACTTTTATATTTTCATTTTTTTTAAAATGTAATTTTATTATTATTTTCATTTTCTAAAACTTTTTATATATTTTATAACTTGTTTTTTGAATTTTTTGAATTTCATTTAATATTAGAAAATAATTTTTATACGCTTTTAT
>PYAF01004356.1:379451-397930 GCA_007407185.1 Glycine tomentella | reverse complement strand
AATTATTAAAACACAATAAATTAAATTACCAAAAAATTATAATTAAAAAACAATTATTAAATAAATAAATATAATAAATCACTTAAATTAATATATATATATATATATGGGTAATTAAAATATTTAATAAATTCATTAAAATATAATTTATATATATGTATATGGATATTAGAAAATATTATTACTAATATATATATTACACTACACATATATTATATAATATATATATATATATATATATATATATATATATATATATGTACAGTGTCACTCCTCTATGACTTTAAATGATTTTTTTATAAAAAAATAAATTTAAATATAATTATTTTACGATTTTAAAGTCATAACTTTATTATTGACTTTTAAAATAAATTTTTTAAAAAATATTGAATAGTTAAAATAAATTTTTTGTAAAAAGTTGTTTTTATTTAGAAATAAATTAATAATTATTAAAATAACAATATAAACTTATTATTCATGAAGATTGGTGTGTTACAATCACATAAATCTGTTTTATATTCTAGGACACAACATATTTTCTCTTAATTTATTTTAATTTACAGTATATTATTATTTATTTTTATAAATAAATAAATTTATTATCCTCTTAGATTTTGACACTTCTGTTGTTCATAAATGATACGTTGTGCTGCATATAGCTCAGAAGATGTCACTTTTATGCGTACCAGAAAAGCGCCAAAATATTAACAAGTAAAATAAATACTGTAGCACGACCCGGTTACCAGTAACTCAATAAATCTCACAATTTTGATCTAACGATCCACGTTTCTTTTGTATGATACGAAAGAGTTTATTTGGCGTATCCTAGACTCCGTCTTCCGTCTTGTTCCCCACCACCAATAACGGAGTGCGAGTAGTGGTACTTCTCTCTCGCTCGCTCATTTTTACCGACAAACACAAACCCCTTTACCTTTTCTCGGAACTTTTTATTTTGTTTTGTAAAGAAGAAAAAAAGCCCAATTTTCTCCCTTCTTTTCCCATTTCAACCACACGCACTCAAATCCAATTCAACCAATGTAATGTGTCTGTCTGGGTGGTAATTTTTTTGGCTGAAAGGAAATTGGGATCTCTCTCGTTGGTGAATCTCAAATAAAATCCTCCAATCCAAACCAAATGCATGGTTACAGTCGCCTGGGCGGAGCAGCGCGATCGCCGCCGTCGTCGCCGCGGTTCCGGCACGGCCGGAGCAAGAGCAGCAGCTGGGGTTCGTCGAAGGAGAGCAATTCCATGGAGAAGTTGGTCTTTATTCTTATGTCGGCAGTTTTTAGAAGGCGTGGTTTGCTTCTCTTCGCGCCTTTGTTGTACATTTCGGGAATGCTGTTGTATATGGGTTCCTTGAGCTTCGATGTAGTCGGTATAAAGAACGGCGTCGTTCTTGTGCACAAGCGTGCTCCTCCCGGTTCTGTTTATAGGAGTCCTCAGCTCTTCCAAAACTTGTGGCCTTTCATGGAGGCTGATAATGGAACTACTCTCAATGTGGTACTGCACTATTCCTTGATAAACAATCTGTTCTTCTGCTTTCCTATCTGGAATTAACTGAGATGGAAATCATGCAGTTGATGAAAGCATGGACTAAAAAGGAGCTTAGAGAGTGGAAGCCCTGTGCTAACAGAAGTGTTCCTGAAATAGGTCTTTTCTTCTCTGGAAAACAAATTGTCCAAACTTCAAAATTTGTTTTAGTTGGTTGTTGCATGGATTTTTTTTTTTTTTTTTTTAACCTCTTTTATTCAATTTTGTTTCTTTGTCATGTTGGCTCCCTCACATTCGATTTATTTCCAAGTTCACTTTTAGTTCTAGAATCTCGATTATTTATTTTATCTTATGTCCTTGTTGTCCTTGTTGTAGGAATTTGCTAACTCTTTTCTTGTCATCTTATAGAATTGCCGAAGTCAAATGGGTTCCTTATAATTGAAGCAAATGGTGGATTGAATCAGCAACGCTTGTCGGTATGCCTATTGATAAAACCAAAGATTTTATTTTTACTGAATTTATTTTTCTGGGATTCTTACATCATGTTCAGTATTCGATTCCATGTAATGAGGGGCTCCCATTCAATTCTAGGCCTCATTATATAGAACCATGAGTGAAGCATGGAATACCATTGCCTCAAAGAGAGATAGGGTTGAGATTTCATGCTCTATGAAATGAGAAAACTCATTCTATTTTACGAAATGGCCTTGCACACTTCATTTTCTCTTGTTACAAATATTGTTTTACACCCTTACCTTTTTCCTTTCCTCGCAAATAATAATGTTGCTCTTCTTTTCTGAACAATAGTTTGTTTTTGAGGTGTAAATAAATAAACCTGAATGTTCCTTGTTTTTATCTTTGTTTGCATGTACCAAACTGTACTTGAAAATGGAAATGGCCTTTCCATTCCATTTTCATCAGTCATCACATGGAATCACCATTCTGTATATGAAACATGTGATTGAGCCCCTTGTGATTGGGTGCAAGGGAATTTGAATCATGTAGGTAGGAGGGATTGGAATGCTGTTAATGGTGATTTTCTACAACAATCATTTGTTTCGAAAATGGATACCTAATGAGTTAAATCTAGAGGGCTTTATGAGGTTGGTGCATATTTTTTTCTCCTGGTGTTTGTCCTTGTGTCATTTTGCTCTGAATGGATGTATGGTGATAGACTGTCAGGCTTACATGAATAATGAAATTAGATGGACATTGATGCTGCAAATTGCTATCTAGTATCTACATCACATATCCTTATTGTTTTGGCACTTATTATACTACTTTTCTTTGTGCAGATATGTGATGCAGTTGCTGTGGCTGGACTACTAAATGCAACTCTTCTTATTCCTATATTTCATTTAAATAGTGTATGGCGAGACTCAAGGTAATTGCTTTTGTTATGCTTAATTTTAAAATTGATGACATGATTATGGTGGTTGCATAATTTATTCATGTTTAATGGCTGTTAAACCTAGTGGGATAAGGCTTTCTTGTTGTTGTTGTAATGGTTGTTAATCCTTGCTGTGGCTCTAATACCCTTTTTTTAAAACCATATCATTTACATACTATGAGTCTGAATTTGTAAAATGGATCATGTTTCAGTATTCTACTTTTTCTATGCTTGCCATTTATATGACTTGCATGCAGGATAGGTCAGATGGGATATCAGCTCAGAAAGGTTAAGGGGAATGAAGATGGAAGATCATCTTGTGTTTGATTTCTTTTTAGATGAAATCTTTGGGTTGGGCTTTAAGTTTAAGGATTGTAATTTATGCATAGGAAGAAACTAATCAACTAATGCCACACATGTTAGTGAAGGGCTGAAGGCATATCTTTAACCTTAGTATGAATTTTGCTGTTGAGGTTAGCTGGTTAGGTACCATGTAGAGCATCCTTTTGTTTTTCTACAATGGACAATTTCTTAATTTTTACTTTTAACCTCCATTCTCTATAATTTATCTCTGTAGACAAATTGATAAGTTTTGGACATTGGGAATAGATATGCACTGCATAAATCAGTTTGGTTTTGGTCTTTTACTTTCTGACATATTTTGTGACCATTGAAAATGTTGGTAGCACATTCACTTGGAACAGCAAACCATTTTAACCTTCTGAACTTCAGAAGTTATCTTAAACTAAGTGGTACAGATGCCAAGCTCATAGTGACAGTTACAACTTACAAATATTGAACTGAGAGTCCTTTACATTAGTTGCCACTTTCCAATGGCTTATTCTAAAGCATTTGAAGGAACTGCTTTTGGATAGGATGTCTTGACTCCTTTTTTGTTGATAACCGATGCATCTGAAGTGCAACCATGGTAGTTTTGTATATGTAGAACAGAGTCCTTTAGTTTTATAATAATCTATATGGAATTTTCTTTTAATATATATTTGTTGTGCAATCAAAGTTAATGGAAAGGTCATTTTATAATCCATGATTCCATGCTAATGCTTAGTGATTTTTGTGTATTATAAATTTGAAAATTTATGCTTTGTCTTAATATCTGGCAGCAATTTTGGTGACATTTTCGATGAAAAATTCTTCATACAATCACTTGGAAATCGTGTGCATGTGGTGAGAGAACTCCCTGATGACATACTTCAACGATTTGACAATAACATAAGTAATATTGTCAATCTTAGAGTAAAAGGTTGGTCCAGTTCAGCTCACTATCTTCAGAAGGTCCTTCCTCAGCTTTTGGAAATTGGGTGTGTGCCTATCTAATTTCTATCTTCTTCTGTTTCCTCACCATTGGTTGGCTTCCAATTCTTCTAGCATGAAAGCAGTTTCTGCTGTGTTTTTAAATATTATTATCTTTACAATTAAGTTCAATTATTCTCATAGTAATTAATATATTTTTCATATGATAAAGATGTAAAATGGTAGCCAGATAAGATAGAAATATGTCATGTTCACAAATCAAAAATAATTTTCATCTCATGTCTGGCTGCTTGAGTTTCCGTTGGTATAATCTCTTCATTCACTGATACTTTGATGGCTGAATACGTGCCTTATTTAAATTGGATTAGTCATAACTGGGGGAATGAGAACTCTACAACCCATTAATGTAAATAAAATCCCAAACAATAAAAACCAGTTTAAGGAGAGGACTTAACAATCCAAAGCCTGTACATAGAACATAGACACTGCTAAATACCTGATTTTTGGTCCCCAACAAGTAACAGCTAAGTGCTGTACAATATCCCTGTCAACTTAGTAGCTGTATATAGTAATACTACTTTACTGACTTTTGCTGCATTTTTACTAACATGCTGTACACAACCCATTCTTACAGTATAAATTGTTAAGATATGATATGATAGAGATTTAGGAGATATGATTCTGTTTATGATATATGGAGCGGAATGCTGGCCAGTACATAGGCAACATGAGCATAAAATAGGGATAGCAAAAAAGAGGATGTTAAGGTGGATGTGTAGATATACGAAGATGGATAAGATAAGAAATGAGGATATTCGAAGAAAGGTATCAGTGGTACCGGTATGTGAAAAGATGAGGGAGCATAGATTGAGGTGGTTTGGACACGTTATGAGACGACCACTGGATGCTCCCGTAAGAACAAGAACTTGTTACCAAAAGCTCGACACAAAAAGAGGTAGAGGTCGACCGAAACTTACATGGGGAAAGGTAGTTAAACAAGACCTAATGGAGTAAGATATAGACTGGTGGACGGTATGTCTTAGGACGGAGTGGAGAAAAGCTATAAGCTTGGTGGAGAGTTAAATCCATTAGTAGTTCTATGTTTCAGTCATTCCCTTGTTTTAGTTCTTTTCCTCTTCTTTTCTCCCTTCTTCCTTTTACCTTTTTTTTCTCTCTTTTGTCTTATTTCCACTTTTTTCTTCCCCTCTCCCTTTCTCTTTCTATCTTATTTACGATTTATCATTGGGTTCATCTACCACTGATCCCAATTAACTTGAGTTAAAGATGTTGTTGATGTTGATGTTGTTGATTCTGTTTATGATATGGTAGATATTAAGAGATATGATAGCTTATTTCTAGGAAAGTAGGAAACTTTTATCTTATCTAGTAGGATTATATTTCTAAGATTTAGATTAGATTTTCTTTTCCTTTTACTAGTTTATCTTTTTGTATCTATATACACACACAATCTTTGAGTTAATGAGTAACAAGAGAAATACACAGATTTTCAGTCATGTCCTCTAATTCTAACATGGTATCAAAGTCTATAGCCCATCTTGGTTCTTGCCTGTTCTGGCAGGCATCTATGGAGAGGGGGATGTTAGGAAGTTCCACATCATCTGCCTCAATTCTTGGGGTACAACTTATATATCTGTTGGACAACTACACTTAATGCCAATTGGTTTTAAGCTTAAATCTAACATAAATAAGAAAGAGACGTAAGGGACAATACACTTATGTATTCGCACAGCAAAATTTTCTCTTATGCTCTAATGCCGATTCTTTTTATAGATGTGCTTGAATTGTACTATAATTTTGTTCTCTGTCATCTAAATCTCACTCTGGTTTGATGAATATTTTGCTGTCATACAAGTATACAACAATAATTTTCTGATTACTTAGTGATAATGTCTTTAGAAATCTGGTATCACTTAGGCTTATGCAAAAACACATTTAAAAAATGAAAGTGGAAATGCAGTAGGATAACATTATATGAAAGTTTGAGTAGATGACTTGAATTTAAATATCTAAGTGCCTAAAGAGTCGTTGGTTTTGTGGTGCTCATAAGAGATTCCCCCCCAACCAAACCCCCAGTTGCCATGATTCTCAAAAAAAGTACATTTGTAGTCATTTTACTGAATATGATATTTTATTATTATTACTACCACTATTCTTCACTTTCTTGCAGCCAGTTTGCCATATATTGTGCATGGCTTCTAAGAGGAATTTGCTCATGCTTGTTGCAGGGCTGTTCGCATTGCACCTTTCTCCAACAGATTAGCTCAAGCAGTACCCTCAAATATCCAAGGGCTTAGGTGCTTTGCCAATTTTGGAGCTCTTAGATTTTCAGAACCTATACGAACACTTGCAGAAAGCATGGTTGATCGGATGGTTAAATATAGCTCCCATAGTGGAGGGAAATATGTTTCAGTGCATCTTCGTTTCGAGGAGGTGTTTTTCTAATATATTTGTACTTACGATGTTGGATTTACTAGATACAGTATTGATGCATAATGGATAAGCATAATTTTTAAAATAATAATTGTTAATTGTAATTTTGATAGTTTAAGGATTTTACCTCATCCCTATTCCCTAGATAAATCATTATATTTTAGCTTTGATATTTGAAGTGAGGTTGACTATATGCCTACTTTCTGATTATGACTTACAAATACCCAATTGATTGCTTTATGTTGGTCTCTTTTCTTGCAAAAGAGACCAAGACGTGCAAGTTATTGATAAACAGACTATTGTCAACTTTTGAGTTTCCTGTATGTTTTGGCTCCTTGGTAATACATCAATTGCTATTCAGAGCCTAGTCCTGCAAGTTCAAACTACCCATTGCACCAAAAGACTTTTCTCCGGCAATTTTTCTGTAAATTGGGCAAGCACTAAAGTTTCTGTGTGCCAGGAATACACACAACACACTTGTTGATATTGCAAATATTCATTTCTTCATCCACCGAATGCTAATCACTGATCAAGAACGATGAAAACAGTACCAATGTCTGCTTCTGTCATGGAAGGCTGCTGAAATGAGCTCATTCAGGGGAGGTGTTCAATGAATAAAAGAAAATCAGATTCAGGAGGCACTAGTGGTCTCCAACACTATCAAATATGAGAATAGTTGTTTGCATCTCTTTTCTTGTGGATACGCTGTTCTTAGCAATGGATAAGCCTGCATGAGACTTCTCTATTGCTCTCTGTAAATTGTATGAGGGGATATAACATTTTCTTGTTGAGCCTCTTGGAATAGTGATAGATATTTACCTCTGCAGAATAGAGTTTTAGCAGAGGAGGATAATGATGTGGAATAAATATAGTTTAGGATATTTAGGTTATTTTTATGATTTTCCCTCATCTATATGTTAAATTTTTGGTATTTGTTTATCTGATTGGAGTTGACTATCTGTCTATCGTATGATTTAATATCAACCAGTTTCTTTTTGCTGCTACCTTTTGCAAATTGTTAATTAAATAGGCTATTGTCAATTATGTGAGTTTTTTTTGTGTTTTGGTTCTTTAGTTTTATATTAATTATGTATTATTTATTATAATTGTTTTTTTCCTTGTATAAAGGATATGGTTGCATTTTCATGCTGTGAGTATGATGGTGGGGAGGAGGAGAAACATGAAATGGATATTGCTCGTGAAAGGAGTTGGCGAGGTAAATTCAGAAGAAAGCATAGGATAATAAAGCCTGGTGCAAATCGTGTGGATGGAAGGTGCCCATTGACTCCATTAGAGGTATGCGGTTACAAATTCTTGTCCTTCCTTTGTTTGGTTTCTTCATTGTTTCCATTTCTTTTCCTCATATTTGTGCTGTTTAATATCCTTAGGAAAATAAAAAAAGCAAATGCAACTTTTTAAAATTATTTGTTGCTTGTGCTTTGGCTGTACAATTATGCTTTTTTTATTTGATAGAAAAAATGGAGATGCTTAATGCATTACAACAACAACAAAGCCTTATTCCACTAGGTGAGACCGGCCGTGAATCACATGACACCATTCAACACGGTCAAAAACCATAGTTTCAAAAATATTATTAAGTTTAAGATCTTCCTTGATGATTTCCTTGAACGTCCTTTTTGGTCTCTCTCTTCTCCTTTTCCCCGGACTAAGAATCATGCAATCTGCTCTTCTAACTGGCACCTCTTGTGGCCTTCTTTGTACATGACCAAACTACCTTAACTGATTTTCTGTCATCATTTTCCTCAATGGGTGCTACACCAATCTTCTCTTGTATAACGTCATTCCGTATTCTATCTTTTCTTGTATGACCTCACATTCATCTTAACATTCTCATTTTTGCTACTGACTTTTCTCTCAAGTTTAAAGCCCAACATTCACTACCATATAGTATAGTTGTGCGATAAAACTTGCCTTTGAGTTTGGTTGGCAATTTGTGATCACAAATAACCTAGGATGCTTTTTTCTATTTAAGCCATCCTGCTTGTATCCTATATGTGAGATCCTTGTTAATTTCACCATCATCTTGTATGATTGATCCCACACATCCCCCCCAAGATGCTTGATGCATTAAAACCTAAATATTCTGTTGCAATTTTTTTCCTAGAAATTTGATTTGAACATACTACTTAGACACCCGAGTGTAATATATTCCAAATGATTAGTAAATAGAACTCCTCTGAATTTTAAATATTCTGTTTTTTTCTTTTCTAAAGAGGTCAATCAGATGGCATTAGAGGGGACGGTAGTGGTGATAGTAGTTGGCTAAGAAACTATACATCCCATGATATTAAATGGGCATTTGTTTTCCTGATTTTATTCCTGCTAATTTAGTTAGGCTTCCCTAAGATGCAATTTGAAATTTTAATATGATCCATAGCAATCAATTTCCCATGATAGGGTTACTGGAAATTATTTTGAGAAGGAAAAGAGGAGATTCAAAAATTGAGCTTTAGAAATATTGAAATGCAAAATTAAACTGGAAAACACAATCTTGTAAAGAAAAACGTGTCTTGGTTATGATTTTCACGCCTCATTTTGTTTGATGTTGTAGGTGGGAATGATGCTTAGAGGCATGGGTTTTGATAACACAACCTCAGTATATGTTGCAGCAGGAATGATTTATAAAGAACAAAAGTACATGGCACCACTTAAACAGATGTTTCCACGATTGCAAACCAAGAATACGCTGGCAACACCAGAAGAGCTTGCTCAATTTATGGTATTTAAGTGATCCATGCTTGTTTAAAACAAGAAAAATTCATTTTATTCTTTGTAGAAAAGAAAGGTGATTTAAGGGGGGGAATTCTGTAATCCACATGTTTATGATGTAGGGGCATTCGACTAGGTTGGCCGCTCTTGATTATACTGTTTGCCTTCATAGTGAAGTGTTTGTTACAACCCAAGGTGGAAATTTCCCCCACTTCTTGATGGGTCACAGGCGCTATATGTATGGTGGGCATGCAAAGACAGTAAAACCTGACAAAAGAAGATTGGCTCTATTATTCGATAATCCTAATATAAGGTACAACTTTGGCCATTTCCTGGTTTTTATTTGCTTTTGCAGTTACTTTTTTTATTCAAGCAGTAAAATATTTATTTAGAAGATGAACTTTGTCTAGAAGACAGTTATCCTAATGAGAGAAAATTACCTCTATATTTGATAATCCTAATTTAAGGTACACTTAGGAAGTACTGAATATTATTCTTACGATAAATGTAAAGAATGTATTTACATTATACAGACCTATATCAATAATTATTTGTCTAAAAATAGAGCTAAATCCAAGGGAATAAGGCCCTGTCTCTGTAAACACTTGTAGAAAAAGAAAATAAGAAGAAAAAATGAAATAAGTTTCTCTTATAAGTTAAAATTAGCTTATATACATAAGTTCAAATCAACTTTTTGGAATAAGCTAATATCACTTATCCAGAATAGCAATTAAACCAGATAAAAATCCTCTAATATAATTTTCAATAGCAATTAACAAATCTCTTGTGTCATAGCCCCAAATTCCACCTTAACCAAGCAACCCATTTTTTATCCTTACTCCTCCATGTTTATCAAATTTCTAAAAAGCCATACAATAACCAGAGCTTGATTGCCTGATAATCATTAATTCTGCAAAATCATCATCAGTACCTTCATATACAAGTTTTCATAATTTCATCTCTTCTAAATGGCAATCCTTTCGTATGTGTAGTTTAAAATAGTGTAGAATTCTGTCCACAACTTGTAAGTATCTCGCCCTCAGGTCATGCATGAATTAACCAACAATTTTGACAACATATGCCAAATCTGGCCTAGTAAGAGCCTGATATATCAATTTCCCTACCAGAATATTGAGTTCTATCAACCTTGGGACTTTCTAGTTTATTTTTCATTTTGTGGTTCTACTCAATGAACACAATGACAACCCTACACCCAAGCTTTCCAATTTCCTTGAGAAGAATAAGGACATATTTCTTACTTCCTTTAAGAAATAAAAATGCCTTGTTGGTATAGGCAACTTGTATTCCTAGGAAGTATTTCAGTATTCCAAGATCTTTAATTTATTTTTTTTCCTTTCAAGCTTGGACACTAGTATGTCTTCCTAATTTTCTTCCTTTACTAATTAATTTCTCCTTTGAGAATCTTTAAAGTTTAAACATGGATTCAACCAAGATAAACTGGTTAGTGCATAAATGATCTCAAAGTGTCACTGTTATCTGTGTTTGAATAAGTACTAATGAAATTGGTTCATGCTTGAACATTGAAGGAGATAAAGCTAAAACATGAATTGGTGCTAGAATTCTCTCAAATTAAGGGTTTGTTTAGATGACAAAATGGAAATTACAGTTCAGATTTTTATTTTCAATTATAATTCTTTCAAAAATAGAATTGGTTTAGAATCATAATTTCTTTGTTGGGATGTGTAAAGAATTAAACTGTCTAATCAGAATTCTAAGTTCAATTTCTGTTCAATTGTTTGGATCTTAGATCTATAATACGTAACCGATACTGATACTCTTGGATACTTTACAATACATATCCATGAAGTATCCAAATCTATGAAGCACCAATAATTCAATTTGCTTCAGGTATCCAATACCGGTCCTCTTTGGATACTTTGTTGATACGTACGGGTGAAGTATCCAAGCTTTTAGTGTATTTTATGAAAACCCAATACGACTACATGAAACACATATGTATAATATATAAACTTAGAATCATTGTCCCTTAATGAACCAAAAATTTGTTCTCTTTATAAATGATTTTAAGAAAGGAAGGAGAAGGAGATGATAGTACGTTTCCTATATGTAAATAATAGAAAGTAATTTATGATGACTAGGAGTTATAACTTTCACTAATGTTCAAGAAATACATTTTTAATTTGGGTTTGCATAATTGCAATTATATATTTAATGTTATTTTTATAATTTTTTATACATTTCTAACTACATATCTTACACGTATCATACCTTATATATATTTTTAAATAATCGTATCGCCGTATTGGATATGTATCGTATCCGATACACGTATCGTATCTGTGCATCATAGGTTGCGGGGATAGTTGCATCTAGGTTAATACTTTCAAAACTAACCATCTAACAGATGGTAAACAACTTAATTATGATTGTCCCAGCTGATATCTATCAACAATAGGGATAAAGATGGTTTATAACACAGCAGATGCATACCTTGTCAAATTTCGTAAAATTTCGTCAAATTCTTTGAATAAGCAGGAGAGGTAGGTCTTCTGTTATTTGGATTGAACACGATTTTAATTCCCTGATGTAGAATTAACATTTTTTGGGTGTTTGCAAGAATTAGAAAAGGCTTGGGCTAGCTCAATTGAGATACAATTAGGAAAACAATTATTGAAGAGAAAGTTTAGGTATCTCCCATTGTATAAAAAAAGTAAAACCTCATTTTAGATGTGTTGTAAAATAGGTCATGATGTACCTAGAGTACTAGCTTACATTTTATTTTTTTGTCTTTTGTATACCTGCTGTACCTGCTTTGTTCAGAGCTTTTGTACTTACCTCTCTTCAGCTTACTTAGTAAGCTAAGTTTTCTAATATAATAGAGCCTAAGTATGGAGAACACACTTGAGGATTTCCATTCAATCATCTCTAGTTACATTCAAGTTGGTATCAGAGCGGGAACGATCCCGCTCTGCCTGATTATCATCGGTGCCATCGTTCGCTGTTAGTCTGCTGCTGCCAGCTATAACTCCGGCAAAACCAGGGTTTGGCGAGCCTCAATGAGCACAGCCTATCCCTGTAAGTCACGTGCTCCGAAAGTCTGCCACGCACTGTTATGTGCAGCTTCCCCACGGCGCATCTCTTGGAGCGTGAGATCCATGCGCTGTCTTCCACCGGTCAGAATCGTGCTCCGACAGTCCAGAAAGGTTTGCCGGACCTATCTGGGCTCAGATCTGCTCTTGAATCTTCATTATCTCTCTTCAACGTTGGTGTTTCTTCAAGTTGGGAAATTTGAAGGTTCTGTTTGTGCGAATCTTCTGTCTCTGTCTCTTGTTGTGAGATGGCCTCTACAAATCCTTCTGGATCTTCCTCCTACATCAGTCCCACTGTCAGTTCTACTGTGGGTCCCACTGTTTTGTTTTCTGGGACACCAGTCATAACCTCAGAAAAGCTGAATGGCAGCAAAAACTACTTGTCTTGGTCCTCTTCTGTGGAACTTTGGTTCCTTGGCCAAGGACATCATAAGCACTTAGAGAAGCAAGTTACTGAAATACCTGAAAAAAACAAGAACAATGGAAACAACTTGATTTCCAGCTTTGTGCCTTGTTGTGGCAGTCAGTAGAGCCAAACATCTTAGTGACCTTAAGGTCTTTCAAAACATGTTACTCCTTTTGGAAGAAGGCCCAAAAGATTTATGCCAATGATATTCAGAGATTGTATGATGCAGTTGACAAATTGACCTCTCTTAAACAATCAGATCATGATATGACCTCGTTTGTAGCACAATTTCAATCTGCAGATGAAGAATTAAGAATGTTCCTAGATGTTGAGTCAGTGGAAGAAATGAGAAGAAAGCATGAATAAGTTGTGGAGAGTCTTCTTACACACCTCCTTCGTGTTCCTAATCCAAGAAAGAATGAAAATTCACTCGAGCTTACTGAATCTTCAGCAATGGTGTCCAGTCGAGGAAGAGGAAGAAGAGGAGGTTGTGGAAATTGTGGATGTGGAGGACGTGGTGGTGGAAGAAATGGTCAGCTTTACTGCACACATTGTAAGATAAGTATGATATACTTGGCTGGCTTGAGAAAACAGCAAATGTCTCCACATCAGAAACACATGAGCCAAAGTTTTTTGAAGAAGAGTATCAAGAGTACCTCCGACTAAAGTCCAACAGTCAAACTCAATCATCCTCAGGCCCAAGTACTTCAACAACTTGCATCTCTCATTCTGTGGAAAGTCAAGATCCATGGGTAATTGTTTAGGTGCTTCCGATCATATTTCTGGTAATAGTTCTCTATTCACCTCTTTGTCTCCACCTAAAATTCCTCATCTAATCACACTAGCAAATGGCACCAAAGTCACTTCTAAAGGAGTCGGCAAAGTCTATTTCTCCGTCCTTAAACTTGGATCCAGCCCTTTTTGTCCCTAAGTGTCCTTTCAATTTAGTTTCTCTTAGTCAGCTAACAAAAGCATTAAATTGTTTTGTAACATTCGATGTTGATTCCTTTGTTATACAGGAACGTGGTACAAGTCGGTTGATTGGCGTAGGACATGAATCCTGAGGTCTCTACTATTTGGAAACATGTTCATCAGTGTCTTGTTTTGCGTCTTTGTCTCCTAAGCTTTTGCATGATCGCTTGGGTCATCCGCACTTGTCGAAGCTGAAGAAAATGGTTCCTAGTCTCAACAAACTTCAAGTCATAGAGTGAGTCATGTCAGTTAAGAAAACATGTTAGGCCTTCTTTTCCAAAAAGAATTGAAACAAGGTGTAACTCTACTTTTTCCACCATTCACTCTGATATTTTGGGTCCAAGCTGTGTCACATCTTTTGGTTTTAGATATTTTGTTACTTTTATTGATGAATACTCCAGATGTACTTGTATTTATTTAATGAAAGATCGATCTGAACTTGTGCATATATTTATGTCTTTCTTTAATGAAATCAAGACCCAATTTGAAAAAGTGATTAAGATTCTCACAGAGTATTTCTCATCTAATCTCTCCAATTTTAACCACTCAAGGCATCTTACATCAACCCACATGCCCACACACACCACAACAAAATGATATAGTAGAAAGAAAAAATAGACATTTAGGTGAAATTGCATGTACCTTATTGCTTGCCGCAAATGTTCCAGTTCATCATCGGGGTGATGCCATCCTTACTGCATGTTTTTTAATTAATAGTATGCCATCTTCATCTTTTGAGAATAGAGTTCCTTATTCAATCCTTTTTTCAAAAGAACCCTTGTTTCATGTCTCCCCTCATATTTTTGGTTGTACTTCCATCTCTTACTCCATTAGTGTGACTAGTCCATGAAATCCCTAGCATGGACACAAGTCAAGCCACCTATCCAATCAGCCCGACTCGATCTCCTCACAGCATTGACCAACATTAGTCACAAAGAGAGTTGTCTAGTCCTATGTCACAAGGAGAGTCCTTAGCTTCATGTCTGTCACCTTAAACAACTCATACCGCAGTTCCAATTGATGGTGACTTTGGGTGGCCAATTGCCCTAAGAAAAGGTATCAGATCTATCGGAAATTCTTATCCTATTTATAATTTTGAGTTGTCACCGGTTATCTCCTTATTTTTCCTTTTTTCATCCATATCACCTCTCACCATTCCTAAAAATATTCATGAAGCACTTGATCACCCTGGGTGGCGACAAGCCATGGTTGTTGAGATGCAGGCTCTTGAAAGCAGTGGCACATGGGAGTTAGTTCCCCTACCTACTGGGAAGCAGACAGTCGGTTGTAGATGGTTGTATGCTATTAAGGTTGGGCCTAATGGTGATGTTGATCGCCTTAAGGCTCGACTAGTGGCAAAAGAATACGCGTAAATATATGGTCTAGATTATGGTGATACCTTTTGCCAAACTCACCACTGTCCGTTTATTTCTTGCTATGGCTGCCATTCGTCATTGGCCTCTCCATCAGTTGGACATCAAAAATGTTTTTCTACATGGTGACCTAGAAGAGATATACATGGAGCTACCTCTTGGACTGGTTGCTCGGGGGAATGTGGGTTAGTTTGTAAACTGCGCAGATCTTTTCATGGCTTTAACCAATCGTCACGTGCTTGGTTTGGGAAATTTAGTCAAACTGTACAGGCATTTGGATTAAAAAGTAGTGAAGCATATCATTCAATCTTCTATGGTCACATCTCACCAGGAAAGTGTATTTATTTGATCGTTTATGTTGATGACATCTTTATCACAAGAAATGATGCTGCTGCAATTTCTCAGCTGAAAAAACATCTATTCAGCCATTTTCAGACCAAATACCTTTGATGTCTAAAATACTTCTTTGGTATAGAGGTAGCTCAATCAAACGAAGGCATTGTTATTTCTCAAAGGAAGTACGCTTTGGATATTCTGAATGAGACTGGCATGAGTGGATGCAGGCCCATTGACAGTCCCATGGATCCAAATCAAAAGTTGATGGCAGGACAGGGTGAATCCCTCTTAGTTCTGAGAGGTACAGGAGACTAGTTGGGAAACTCATTTATATTGCAATCACCAAACCTGACATCTCTTTTGCGGTTGGAGTAATGAGTCAATTTATGCAGAATCCTGACACTGATCATTGGAATGCTATCACTCGAATTCTTAGGTACATTAAAAAGGCTCCAGGACAAGGTTTGTTGTATGAAGATAAGGGAAACACCCATGTTACTGGGTATTGTGATACTGACTGGGCAGGTTCTCCTATAGTATAGACAGGCTCTCTACTACTGGATATTGTGTGTTCATAAGAGGAAATTTGATTTCTTGGAAGAGCAAGAAACAGAATGTTGTTGCTCGATCTAATGCAGAAGCTGAGTATAGAGCAATGGCCTCAGCTACTTGTGAACTTATGTGGATCAAGCAACTTCTTCAGAAACTTAAGTTTTGTGAAGTTCAGCAGATGCAGCTCTATTGTGATAATCAGGCAGCACTTCATATTGCCTCTAATCCAATATTCCATGAAAGAACCAAGCACATAGAAGTTGACTGCCACTTTGTTCGAGAGAAGCTAATGGCTAAGGAAATTAGTACATAAAAAATTGACTCTAATGATCAACTCGCAGATATTTTGACTAAGTCATTAAGGGGGCCTAGGATTCAATTTTTGTGTTCCAAGCTTGGTGCATATGATATATATGCTCTAGCTTGAGGGGGAATGTTGGAAAATAGGTCATGATGTACCTAGAGTAGTATCTTACATTTTATTTTTGTCTTTTGTATACCTGTTGTACATGTTCTGTTCAGAGCTCTGTATTTTGTACTTACCTCTCTTCGGCTTACTAAGTAAGCTATGTTTTCTAATATAATAGAGCCCAAGTGTGGAGAATACACTTGAGGATTTCCATTCAATCATCACTAGTTACATTCATTCAATCATCACTAGTTACATTCGAGTTGATGATTTGGACATGTGCGGAGAAGACCTGTAGGTGCACCGCTGAAGAGGGTTGACCAGATGGAAGATAGTGCAATAGTTAAGAGGTAGAGGGAGACTGAGGAAAATTATATAGAGATTTAGAGGCAAATGGTTTATCTTTGTACCTAATACATCACGGAATTTTATGAAATTATATGATTCATGTAGTCATACTTAGAGGGAAAAGTCTTGGTTGTTGTTGTATATTATTATGCAAAGAAAGCTTCTTATCAATCAGTATCGAATACATTTCTAATCATTAGACTAACTTCTGTACACATTCTCTAAAGATTTAATTATTCAAATTCCTCAGTTTTGACGGAAAAATAAAGTTTGGTTGTCGTCTGGATATTCTTGCTCGTCGAGTCATCTACAATTCATACGAAATAGTCTCAAATTATAAAGCTTACACTTAGATTTTTTTTTAATACTAATTTTACAGATGGGAAGTATTCAAGCAACAAATGAAAGACATGCTTCGTCATAGTGATCAAAAGGGAACTGAATTAAAAAAGGCTGGTGGGTCTCTATATACTTTTCCCATGCCAGATTGCATGTGTAGACAAGCAAAACCCAAAAGTGAAAATGGTAACACGACGAAATATATGAAGCTATAAATGTAGAGGAATCTTCTTTAGGAAATCAAATTGTTCAATACCTGTAATTTATTTTGTAACATTATTTTTTTTTATTTTTCAGTAAAAATTAGCTATGAATTCATAATCATTATTATTGTATATTGTACATGGGATTCATTGTACATGAGATTCATTGTAAACTGAGATAGATTTGCACGTGATTATCATGATTCACTTCACTTTTGAACAACCGATGAACCTTGTGTGACATTTTAATTTACTAAACCAAGATGTTCAATTTGCAAGTGATAAATAACATCTAATTGGTTGCAATTCTATAGCCCAAACGGCTAGTTTGCATGTTTAGAAATATTATATCTATTTTGTATTGTATAATAAATACTTTTCATTGAAGAAACTTTCTTCTTGTGATGAGTTGTGTTTTGTTTTACTTTGCAGAAGTTTTATACATGTACATGATATTAACATGCACATGTACAATTGTTATAAAATTATTCGACTTTCATTGAAAATTATTTATTGAAATATAAATAAGTAAATAAAATGTAGAATGTTAATATAATAATTTATATCTCATTATTAAAAGTGGTATTTATATTCTGGACCAAAAATTTATTGATTTTTTTTATCTATCTTGAGTGTTGTTTGATATTATAGTTTTTTAGGTATAGGAAAACAAAAGCAGTCAACACATGTTTGATTTAAAACAAAATATAAAGTAACATTATAAATGAAAATACATTAAATGGTTATAAATTTATTATATCCAAATAAATATTTAATAGGATTTGCCTATAATTAAATAAAGAAATATTGATTATTAATATTGTCAAATTATCATAAATTACTAAATTTTATATTCATGCGATACACCAGTATAATTAAATTATAAATTTTTAAATTTGTACTCAATAATATTTGTGTTTAGTATTATTTAAAAATATATATAAAAAAATTAATCATCTTTTAAAATATTTAGAATCATTAAATATAATTACATTAAAATTGAGTAAAAAGATTAATTATATTTTTAAAGCTTAAATATTTTTAGTATTTTCTTTTCATTTTCATCTTTACAACAAAATATTTGTTTTAGTTAAGATGTGTTTGTTCTGTTTTTGTCTTTAAAGCAAACATGTGTT
>PYAF01004356.1:358701-369604 GCA_007407185.1 Glycine tomentella | reverse complement strand
AACTATTTACAACATTTTTAAAAATAATTATTAATTCGGATAAGATTAAAATATATGTTAACTTTTTAATTATTTTATTTTAATTATTTTCTAAATTAAAAAATATTTTATTTATTCTCATTTGTATATCAATTTATCATATAACATACTATTATACACAAAATAGTTTATCTTATCTTTTTTAATTTGGGAGTAGTGACAGATAGTATAATTTGTTAAGGCATATTTTTTTAAAATACAAAATTGCATCGTATTTACTGTTACGATAAAATTTTCTTCTTATTATTATGTTTTTACTGAACATAGATAAGTATAATTTAAACTTTTATAAATAATATACTCATCAGATAAACATTAATTGTTTTAATAATACCAACCTTAATGAATTGAATACGTATGATATTTGCATATAAAACATGCGAAAACATCATACTCACTTGTGCGGAGCCATGAGTATCTGTATCATGTTAGTTTTTGTGTAAGGTTGTGTCCTTTACATATTCAAATAACGGGATACTTTTATATTAGGTCACTTTCAATGTAATTTATAATTAGGTAATGTTTTTATTTTTAAAATAAATAATTTTAAAACTATTAAATAATTAAAAATCACTTGACATATCATTTTAAAATATTTATTATAAAAACAAATAATGTTATTTTATAAATGTAAAAAATATTTACATTTTTAGTAAATTCTAATTAGATTTTAAATAAAATTTGTTTATCTTTATTTGTTTAATATGTTACAAAGAAATTTATATTTTTTTCAAATATTATTTTTTATCTCTTGTTGCGCTTTTTTTTACCTATGCTTCTATTGTTTGTTTAATTTCTATATTTATTTGTTTTTATATTATTGTAGATTATTGGATAAATATTTATTTTCATGAACTTTATAATTTAATGTCAAATTAATTCTAAAAATATAATTTATTATCAAATTAATTCTTAAACACTATAACTTAATAATAAAATGATCTAACAAAATTAACATAGAATCAATCTGTTATAATTTTTACATACTTAGATACTAAATTCAAATTTTCTGTCTTTAAGAATGAAAGAAAAAGAAAGAATAAAAAGAGCATAAGTTTGAATCTCCAAACAGACATTTTTAACAAAATTAATAAATTAATATTTACCTATAAAAAATAAATCTATTATCATTTCATATTTTTAAGAATTAAAATAAATAATTTTAAAATCAAAATGAATAATGTAAATAAAAAAATGCATTAAGCTAAAGCCAAATACAAGAAAAATGCAAGACCGTCAGAAGTTGGGAGGATGGGAGGGGAGTAAGGCCGTGGCGGGACAAAAGTCATCAAAGCGGTTTCAGAAAAGGCTAAAGCAAAGGAAATTGCCACGTCTTTTTCACATTGTAAATGTAACTTTAGTCTTCACACGAGGGAGTATCACATACTGACACGTCATCATAATTAAAAAAGAAAACAAAAAAATCCTCAAAATCTACCAACGCATATTGTAAACGTTTTTGCTAGAACCATAAAATGATGATTGAAGTTAATTAAGCTACCTTTGGATAAGTAAAAAAATGAAGAAATAATTAATTTTTTTATTTTTAAATTCAAGTTTATTTTTTATTTTTAACTAAATAAAAGTACATATTGTTATTTTTCTTTACTTTCTCTTCTTTTATTTAAACTAATCATAAATAATTATTTTATCAAATTACGATAGAATATATTAGAAATGTTTAATGTTTTGTTTTTATTTTTTACCTTTAATTCCTTAACTATTACTTTTATATTAATGGTTCATAAAATTCACCTTTACATTAAAAACAAGTTCCGACGATTGTCCTTGTCCCACATTAGTTTTGAACTCAATTGGATAATTATAGGTCTTTTACAAATGAAATTAAAATTGATTGTCATTTTATGTGAGAGAAGGTAATTTATATTTTTACCAAGTCACTTAGACGGCTGAAGACGTCCTACATTTGTTTCAAGCTGGATGCATGTGATTATAGCTTGAACTTGAGGGGAGTGTTGAGATATGATTTTGATGTGTTAAGCAGTTAAGATATCATTATTTTTATGTTAATGATTTAGTTTCCTAATTACTATTTTATGTAATTGATTTTCTTGATTATTATCCCTACAGTTAAGGGATTGGATTGTAATTAAATATTGATTACCATAAACGAACAATCAAGGAGACATTCACTTTAGGCATTTAGAATATAATATTCAGATATTCAAGTAACAGTAATATAAAATTGATATCTAGATCTTCAATTAATACTTGTACTAATTAAATCTATCTTATGATAAATGTTGAGAGTGTACCATAGTTGCAAAACTCACACTTCTACCATATTTTCATATGATGTAGAAGACAGATTATTGAAAAGAATATCTGTCAAAAAAATAGCAAATATATTAATTTTATATAGAATTTGCTCTTTTATAATATAAATATATTACTTTTTGACAACATTGCAACTTGCCAATTGCAATTGCATGTTGAGACAACCGCAAGTAGTCATGATTTGCTAACACAGCTATAAAAAAAAAAAAGGTGAGTAATATCGAAAAACTGTAAGCAAAAAAAAAAATCTATGATTCACATTCTATCAATACCTAAATTTGAACGATGCGGCTACCCAATCTTATTGTGACCACCACCATGCAATGCAAGCACTTCAATACCTAAATCAAATAAAAGATTGTCATTGAATTAAATTTTAACCAATGGATATAAAAGTTTTAAGTCTCCTTTGGAGATCAACGCGATTATTATTAATTTAAAATTTCAATCTAACAATTCTTATAAATTCAAGCTTCCTTTACCTAGATAGATTCAAATGAGTTAATTATTTTTCACAACTAATGAGAATAGTTTTATATTGCTAGTTAACCAGCATATGTAATTTGTGCCATGCACAAGTAAATATTATTTATAAATATTTTAAATATATAAATATTTGTTAAATTTATAGTAGGAATTCTTCATAATTAATTTTACAATTATTGATTGTAAAGTATAATATTTTTAATTATTAATTATTGTTGTCAATTATAGATATATAATTTATTAAAGTATATGGTAAATTATAGTTTTTAAAATACAATAAATGGGAGAAATAAAAAAAAACATATTAGTTAGGTAAAGTAGTAATATTTAAATAATTATTGAAAAATAGTATTTCAATCAATCTGAGATAAGATTTCTTAGTTACAATATAAATAAATAAAAGAAATTTTTTATGGAATAATAATTTAAATTTAAATTTAAATTGAAGCTTGCTCGATCATGACGCTAGCTTTATTGCGAGCCAAAAATCTTGTTTGCGACATTACCCGTCAAAATATATAAATTATGGAAATTTTGTAAGAACTACAAAACTAACCATTCTATTAGAAAGTATAATTATCAACTTTCACACTAATTTTAAAGTAGATGAGATTGATAACACGTGGCATTACTATTTTTGAATAATACTATAAAATATTTTATATTTTTAAAATATATTATAAAAAAATGAATTATGAATTATGAATTAAAAATAAACTGTGAATTAATATAAATGATTATGTATCAATCATTTTAATTTTTTTAACCATCATAAATAGGGTCTTTGGCTCCCTAGTGGGACCCCAAAGTATTTCCACAAGCTAAGCTTTAATCCTTTGTATTGGTTGAGACTAATCATTAGTCTATGATTTAATTACACTTAAAGTTCATCGTCCCTTTCCAATGGTGTATTCTACAGGGATTGAACCTAGGTCCTCCCTCCCCAACAAACTGAGTATGGGTTGTCAAGTGAGCTATACTCATTGGATATTATGTATCAATCATGTAGCTTAAAGTATAATGACTTCAAATTATTAACTACTATTGTACAATATGCATGGCAAAAAAATTAAATTATTGTAATTTAAATAAGAAATTACAAAAACGTAGCAGTTTGGAAACATATTACGATTCTATGGCAATTGAACGCGCCGTGCCAAGACGTGTTTAAACACGTCGTCCCTGGACGTGTTTAAACACGCCCCTCCTGGACGTGATTGAGGCTCATTCACGTCCAACCAGGACGTGATCCAGCACCTGTTATGCCGTGTCCGGACGCGACCCTGCTCCCTATGGTTTTTTTTAGCACAAACACACTTTGCAGGAAACGATAATGAGCAAATACAATATTTGCAAGCTGAATGGCATGAATTCAGCCTCATCTGAACAGCGGCATTGAGGAGGTTGTGAGTATGCGCATGTGCAGTGATCACAGCATGATTTTGAAGACTCAGAAGGCTCATGATCAGAACTCGAACTTGTCGAGGTGAGTGGATGCCGAACTCGGACTTGTCGAGGTGCCGAGGTGTTGGCATGGCTTGTGGGTATGGCCGGTCTTGCAGCGGTGCTGCGGCCTATTCGGCTAGTATGACCGGCTATGACCGGGCTTGAAGAGATACTATCCGAGTTACAACAATGTCGGGTCTTGCGTGTGTTAAGGGCCGGGGTGCACTGAGGGATACCGAGGTGCTGCAGGGAGAATATAACCAGAAATGCAACGGTGTCGGGGTAGGTTCTCGTCTATCGGCATGGCCACTCTTGCATGGTACCGAGATACGTCAAAGCTGGTTAAAGTATGGTTTCTTGGAAAAGGATAGAAATATGGAACTATGCCGAGTTGGTTAGGGGTGCCGAGGTGCGGGTACCCGGTCATGCCGAGGTGCAGGTTCCCGACCATGCCGAGGTGCAGGTTCCCGACCATGCCGAGGTATATATAAGGAAGGAGAACCCGATACTACTAAGTGCCGAGATGGATGTAACCTGGCCATGCCGAGGTAAGTATAGCTTGAAATGTTAAGGTGTAGATGTATACTCCGGCAAGATTGGGGTGCATGTATGGTGGGTGGCCGAGTTGCAGAGGTGAGAGTGAAATGGGATGATGGTTTTGATTGCTGCATAGGAGAGTTGGATGAGATAGAAGGAAACTAAAAACAAAATTGATGTAAAACTTTCTACTTACACATTTGTGGTAGTGCATTTTTAACATCAATTTTTATATAATTAATCAATGCAAAACGGTAATGTAAAAAGTGTTTTTGCTACTAGTGAATTATACACATGTAAATTTCTTAATTATATCAATTTTTAAAAGTTAGGAAAATGATGGGTGGTTATCTATATATGTTACTTATATCAAAAAAGATAAAAGAAAAAAAAGAAATATAAATATAATATGTAATAATATATGATAAGAAAATTGTAAAAGGAAATCAATCAAATAATTAATGTTAATGGAATGTTTATAAAGAAAAGATGTATTTATATATTATTATTCTTAAAATGACTAAATTTCAATATATATATATATATATATAATTAAATTACATAAGATGTGTGTATACACAAAAGAAATTTAGACATCTTATGTAATTTAATTATATATATATATATATTTTGGTCAATTGGTCAGAACTCATATATATCTTTTAGATTAATTTTGTTCATTATGGTGAGTGAGTTATTTACTTTAAATTGATTGTTTTTTTTTTACATATGAATATAATCTTACACTTACATCATTCCGTGATTCCTTTTAGTTTATATAATAAGAGGTGAGTACGTAATTAGATTGTGGTGTCAAGCTTAGCTAACACCTGAACCTCTTTTTCCTTTCCAGTTTTCCCTGTAAAATATGCTAACAGACACACGCGTAGCCAACGTGGGAGCAAACTCAGTTATCATACCCTGCATGTGTGCCACCTTTCAAATGCAATGCAAAAAAGAACCAAGACATCGCTATTCACTGCTCCATGACTCAGTTAAACTAGTCAGTGATCACGTTCCATCTCTTTAGATCCTCTAGTACAAATTAATAACCCACTTCAAGGGTTTTTTTTTGTCCATACAGAAGAAAAAAAGATGAGTTTGAACAACAACATGGCGGTGCTAAAGGTGTGTTTCGTTCTACTTGTTCGAGTTCGGCATCCACTCACCTCGGCAAGTCCGAGTTCTGATCATGAGCCTTCTGAGTCTTCAAAATCATGTTGTGATCACTGCACATGCGCATACTCACAACCTCCTCAATGCCGCTGTTCAGATGAGGCTGAATTCATGCCATTCAGCTTGCAAATATTGTATTTGCTCATTATCGTTTCCTGCAAAGTGTGTTTGTGCTAAAAAAAACCATAGGGAGCAGGGTCGCGTCCGGACACGGCGTAACAGGTGCTGGATCACGTCCTGGTTGGACGTGAATGAGCCTCAATCATGTCCAGGAGGGGCGTGTTTAAACACGTCCAGGGACGACGTGTTTAAACACGTCTTGGCATGGCGCTTTCAATTGCCATAGAATTGTAATATGTTTCCAAACTACTACGTTTTTGTAGTTTCTTATTTAAATTACAATAATTTAATTTTTTTGCCCAATATGCATAGTTAGCTGAAGATCTAATTAATTATTATATATAAAAGGAGAAAATGTACTTTTACTCATACTTTCTATTAAATTTGATTTCAGTCTATGTATATTTAAGTTGATGAATTTAGTCTTTCAACTTTTAAAAATATGTGAATCTAATCACTCTTCATGTTCAAACTTAACATTTAGTTGCATTTTCTTACCGCTACAAAGTTGAATTAGGGACTACATTTATATATTTTTTTAAGTTAGAGGACTATATTCATTAATTTGAAAGTATAGGAACTAAAATCATGTTTGACGAAAATATAGGGACCAATAGAAGTGAAAGAAGCCATTTTAGAGGCAAATCTCTTTGCCAAAAGAATAAATTACAATTTATTGTAATTCACTTAGTGGTTGTTGTTGGCTAAGCGTGACATGCTTTTATGAAGAGAAAAAACAAAATGAAGATTCTTTACCTATACAAAGCATTTTTCATTAGGATCAACTTAGATCATTCTAGGGTTGTGTGTTTTGTGGCTTGAGCTCTCATCTACTACATTCCTTCATTTCTTCCCCATTCTTCTTCCTTTTTCCATTGTTCTTTGTAATTTTTGGTGGCTCCTCATGTTAATGAGGAGCTAACTTCCTTGTAGTTAGGAATTTGGTGTACTAGTAACTCTCATATAACTATTCTTACTATGTATTTAATGAATACCCTTGTTAATGTTGTTTCTTTGTGTTTAATATTTGTTCTTGGCTTGATTACACAAGCACTTTATTTATGTTTTTTATTGTCATTGAAAAATGCTTTGAAATCTAAGATTTGAAAATGGTATCTAATGAATATCTCATCTAGGGATAGAGTGATGTTTGTTGGTTTCTTCATGATCTTTGCTCTTAAATAAATCATTTAACTTCAATTGTTAAGAAAATATGAGTAATGTTAAGTGATTTAGCCTTTTCCACTTGATGAATCAATGTTAAAGGACTTAAGTGGGTTGAAATAGCACTAGGATTTTCATTAAATAAGGAAAAAATACTTTATGTTACTGAGATGTTTGCTAAGTACTACCACCAAATACTTATTTAAATTTTGTCCTATTTTTATTGCTGAGATAGCACTAGTTTTTTTTTATTGTTGTTTTCACCCACTACACACTACATGTTTGATCTTTTACTTATTTGAAATTTGTTATGTTTTTAGTTGTTTAGCTTAGAACTTATAATTAATTTTTGAATCCATTTTCACCAAACACTACTAGAAAAAGGGGCTTTAACATCGGCAAGTTAACATCGGTTATCAAGAAAACCGATGTTGACGAAAACGCGGTGGCAATTTTGTAATTATGTGGACAAATTTAACATCGGTTCCCTTAAAAACACACGAAAACCGATGTTAAGTAGTCTTATTTAACATCGGTTTTCTGAAAACACATGAAAACCGATGTTAAAAGGAATAGTTAACATCGATTTTCATGTGTTTTCAGAAAACCGATGTTAACTAAGACTACTTAACATCGGTTTTCGTGTGTTTTTAAGTGAACCGATGTTAATGGGTACTACTTAACATCGGTTTTCTAATGAAAACCGATGTTACTTTTGTTATTTTAAAATACTTTGGTGCCCTAAATCAAATACCTTCACTGAGCGCACTTTTCTTTTGTGAAATTCCTCAACCTCATCAGCTCTCATTCTCAGTTGGCCATTGTCGTCGTCTACCTCTGCTCGTAGTTATTGTCGTCTAATTCGAGATTTCCAGCTCTCGGTTTCCATTGTTGAAGCTTCAGCTCGCGTCCTCATCCGAGGTTAGTGTCAATGCATTTGTCTGTTTTGGTTGTTGCCCAATAATGCTTGCTGTTGTATTTTGTTGATCATGTTGAATGCGGTTTGGTTTTGCATTACCAATTGTCGTGTGATGTATGGGTTGAATGCGGTGTTGATGTGAATAGAATGAAGTTGCCCACTAAGTGCTTGATCAAAGGCCTAATCCAGAAGCTCTTTTGTAAACTTGGTAGCTAGTAAACTTGTTAGCTATTACATGCCTAGTAAGCTATTACATGCTAAACGAATACTGTAATGTCTGGAAAAATACCTAGTAAGCTTTTCAAGAAAATAAAAAGGATGGTGCTACTTTGGCTGGCCACTTGAGAGGCCTCTCGTTACATAGTCACATGTTTTTTAGTGATTTCTTTTTTTCACAGTGGCAGCAGCTCTCATTCTTATTCTTATTGACCACAGTTACAGGCTCCGCATCGGGTACACCCAGCCTTAGCTCGGTGATTTCAAGTCCAAGCCCTTCTTTGACCACAAGGGTACGTGTGTCAAATTAATAAGTGTTCTTCTTAAGTGTTAGGCTAGAAGAGAAAGTGGCTGAGCTTTTTAGAATATGAAATCTACTGATATTGTGTACTATGACACAAAAAGGAGAAGTATTCAATGACTTATAATTGTGGTGTGGTCATGGGACAACACACCTTTTGTAGCTTAACTTAAGATATGCATAAAGCTAGCCATACTTGTTTAAAATAGTAGCAAGACATTCCCAATCTTTTGTCATGGGAATTTGGATTTCTTAGAATGGGTTATATACACATATTCTAACCACTTAGGTTGTCAAAATGACCCATCTCTTGTTTAAATTACTTCTATAGTTCAATTTTGATTGATTTCCGCTAGTGTGTGTTTTCTCCTATAGTACACCTAGTTTTTTTCTGTTTCTTTTAATTTCTAATGATACAAAGTGATATAGTGGTAAGTTTAACCCTCTTAATTCTGCTTCTTAATTCAATTGAATAATTGATAAGACCATCAACAGAGCAAGATATGTGCTGCACCTTAGAATCGGCCATGATGATGATTTTATTCAAGGTTGGCTACTTTTGCATTCTGTTTTTTGTCCAACTCTTGTTATGCACTCAAAGTCATCCATCAACAAGGTATCAAACCTTTTTATTAATTAAGGATATTTAAGAGAAAGAGAAGAGGAGACCTACTGTTTCATGAGAAGTCACAATGGTTCTACCCATCATAGATTCATATAACTAGGATATATTATTCAACCCTCATGTGATTTTCAATATCTATTGATCACAAAAATGGATTCTAGTACATGTCAAGTTCAAGTTACCATGCAACCATTTATTTAATTAAATTAATGGAAGTCCATCATTTCAGAAATCATTTTCTAACATCCAGTAGCTAGGGAACATCTTTTTGAACCAAACTTCTGGGTGATGGAAGATGTTGTATATGAACATCATCTAGCAAATTAAACTAGTCCACAATGGATGGTAGCATACAAATATTTTCATACATACGTCAGATTTTGGACCAAAGTTTTAGCTTGTAATGCCAACCCCTAACTCTAGAATGACAAGTGGTCCAAGTGGAGGAGGAAAGGAGAGTCATAGTGTATACAACTCTCAAGGCACATTATATTTCCAAGGAAGGAAGGTTCACTCTAAGAAACTCAGGAAAGCACCTATCACTGATCATGCTATGTCAAAAGTTAATTTCGAAAGGGATCATATCTGCATCAAGCAAAATATTTCTGTTAGAATTGGAAGCTTTCTAACTTCCATTCTCTATCCCATGTTCCGTATTCTCTTCCCTGCCAATCTCTCAGCTTCTCTGTGTTACTACTGTCTAGCCTCATTAGTTTTATTGGACAAGGGAAAGCTGAAGTATTTAGTGTTTTATTCTATTTTTCTATTCTTTCATGTTCCTTTATTATGTATGAAGGTCTTTTCAGTTTTCATCATTAAAATTCACTAAAATGAAATTATCCAACTTCCTATCATATGTAGCGCACACAATTCTTGTGTATTGCGAATTCAAAATTGGACAGGAAAACATCAAATAGGCAATAAGAAATTGTTAAATGGTTATATGAAATAGACAAAAGAAGAGATTTGGAGGAATAATATTGGTTTATTTTCTCTTAGGCTAGAAGAATGTTACATATAATAACTAGATTAAGATGCCACATCCCTTTCTATCCCTATCCAGCCACTCATTGCAGCCATTGAACACATCTTATTTGTAATTAATATCAACATCCTCCAGTTTGTGCTTGCTTCTTGTTTGATCTGAAAGCATCTTGTGTTTTATTAATTAAGGGGCTCGATTAAAAGGATTCTTTGTTGTTGTCACAGGTTCACAACTACTATTCTACCTGGGGTGTATTTATAAAGTCGTTTAATGACCAAGATGGAACAAGGTTGAGCTCATGAGCTAATTAAGCAATTAAACTAATATATTCAAGATTTGTGAAACTTTCAAGGTAATGGTTTGACAAAACAAATTACTAATCTGAGTAATTGCATATAATTCTAGATCTTGACTTTTGAAATAAGTATACTTTTGAAATCTAACACCGTCCGATCATATGTATGCAGTTCTCATTTGGCTCTTTGCATCGTCGTCGTCCGTCCTTGTTGGAGATTGTGATTGACGAACCTCTCAGGTAATTACAAAAGTTTGTCATATTGAAATTTATAAGATAATATGTAATAAGTGCTT
>PYAF01004356.1:327137-342012 GCA_007407185.1 Glycine tomentella | reverse complement strand
CCTTCTCCGGCGAGGTTGCATTGGAAATACGGGATTCTCTACTCTAAGCACAGCCCACAGAGAAGAGACTAATGAGTGTTGCGTGTTGAGTGTTGTGTATGAGCTGCACAATGAACAAGATTGATTGATGGACTTAAAGGCACTGCATTGTTCTTCGTCAAGAAGAAAAAGCGTAGAGAAAAAATTAAATATGTTTCTTATGTATGTAAATTGAACAAATTTCAGCTTCACAGGAAAATCGATGCGATGATCAATCCGTTTAAAGCATTGGATGAATAGACTAGACTAGAGGTCAAATCAATGGAAGACATTGATTGATTTCCTCTCTCTCTCTCTCTCAAATTAAAAATATATAATATAATTCACAATGTGAAGAATCATATATTTTAATATTATGTAGTTATTTATTATTATAATTTTTTTATATTATGTTTAAATTTAAAAAAAAAACTTTTGTTATTTTATATAGTCAAATATAATCACATGATGAATAACAAATATAACAAAGATGTATAAAATACGTAAATATTAAATGATCAAGATAATAATTATTATATATTTTTATTAACATTAAAATAATATTATAGGAGCACATGTTAGTATTTAAAATTAATTATTATTAATTTAACATGTTTTAAAAATTGAAAAAAAAAATTTGATCAATGAATCCAATTCAATCATTAGTTTTAACCAAATCCAATTAGATCAAATTGGATTGATCTAAATATATTATATTTTCGATCTGATAATTGATGAACCAACTAAGTTATTCGTTTTTGGTCAAACTAGTCCAATTGATCAGACCAATTTTTGCAACTGTGACTTCATCTCTAATTTTTATTTTGTTTTTATTCTTCTAAAGTTTTGAAATTGTTATCTTTTTCATTTTGGGCTTAGTAAGATTTTTTTTATTTCATAAAAAATTTGAAATTATTATCTTTAAAATCACTAGCATTTTCGGACCAACAAATAATTTTTTTAGTTAAATTATAATTTTTGTCTTCCTTTAATGTTTGATTCGTGATTTTAATCTCTCTATTTTTTCTTGCAATTTTGATATTTTTATTTTAGAAAATTAACAATTTTAGTCCAATTCTTAAATGTGTATACTTTTTTTTTACATTTTAATTAATTACATTATTTTTTAAGAATACTTTAAATAAATATGTTTGATGATTCGACTGTACCAAAATATAAATTATCTTTTTAAATAATAATCAACATAATTATGAACCACTTTTGAAAAAGGTAACTATATTATAATTAATTCAATTATAATTAAAAAATTAATTTGTATCACAGTTAATTTAATTACTATTAAAAATGCTAACTTATTTCATAGTTAATTAAATTTTAATAAAAAATAATGTTATAATTAAATTTTTAATAAGATTTAGGCATTAAGATTTAGGCATGCCGCAAAGAATGTATCTAGGATCCACGACACCCAAAATACAAATCAACAACCTTTTATTTATTCAAATAAGGATCATAATCAACTACTATTATGATGGACTGAAGAAGAAATACCAACATAATTAGAATGTCTTTTTTTATTCTGAAGTGTTGTTGGCTACAACCTTTATTCAAAAATAAATAAATAAATTCCAGTACTGTTAAAAAGAGTAAATTATATTGTAAATTAATTTAATTTCAACTAAAAAATAATTTGTATTATACTTAAGTCGATTACTTTTAAAAGGGAAAAAATTAATTTCAGTTAAAAATAATTTATATCATAATTGATTTAGTTGCTATTAAAATATATTTTTTATAAAAATAACTTGTATTTCAGATGACCTACATAATGAAAACAAATTTATGTTGTATAATTCATTGAAATGAGGGTGTCAATCTGTAATACAACAAAATTTAAGTTGTGTCAAATTTTTACAAAAAAAAAAAGACCCTATCACAACAATTTATTTTTGTAAAAATTATAATCAGTGTTAAAAAAAACCTATCACAACGAATTAAATATATTTCCGGTGTTATATTTTTACAAAACAAAATTAACACAACAAAAACAAGTTTCTACATACAAAATGGAAATTAATTTTAGTCAAATCAGTGGGGGGGAAAACGAAAAGAAAAGGGACACAGGAAGGGGTGTCTCATGAGAAAGGAGAGACGTGGTAAGAGGGAAGAGAAAGGGGTTAAAAGAGGGGATGTAGTGTGAAGAAAAAGGTAGAATAGGAGTTTGGAATAAAAAAATCAAAAATCGGGTGAGAATAACATGGCCCTATTTGTTGCGAATTCTTTTTCATCTGGCAAATTTTCTATCTTCCTTTATCTATTATAAAAAAAGAAACCCATTCTTGAGGACCAAAGACGTTCTAATATCCTTACAATAACACGTACACCATATGCACGCTAAAGTATAAGCCTTCAAGACAAAATACTATAACTACTTGTCCACTGAACAAGACAAGAGATTCTTCACTCTTTTCAAGCATACTACCCCATGTTATGTACCAAGAACTTTACAGTTACATCCCAAACACAACATTTCCCAACACTGAAATATTCAATTTAAGGAGACACGAAACATAATGGGTATAAATCGATGGCATGGTTAACAATGCCAATCTGTTTTCAGCAGTAATCATGTCAACGAGGTCTGTAACATTGCATTCCCTTTATTGTGCAGAGGATCTACCAGGCAAACAATTGGATCATTTTACTGCAAAACATCCAAATGTGACATTGGTCAAAAGCCAAAGAAATTTCAGAAAGTAAGAATGAAAATTTATCACATGCGAAAGAAATTGGTCCCTAGCTTATGAGAACGGTAAGCTTACTGCCTTGTAACTTGCAGGTCACAGGTTCTAATTCTATAAACAACCTCACAGGTTGACGGGGTAGGGGCTGCATATATCTATCCTCCCCCAACTTCCCAGGTGAGAGCCTCTTACACTGAGCCATCCTTTTTAACAACCAGTATTCAACTATTCAAGT
Source organism: Glycine tomentella (assembly GCA_007407185.1). Lineage (NCBI taxonomy): Eukaryota > Viridiplantae > Streptophyta > Magnoliopsida > Fabales > Fabaceae > Glycine > Glycine tomentella. The sequence continues at coordinate 339,054 of PYAF01004356.1, read as the reverse complement.
AGTCCTTTTAGCAAAACATTCACATACCTTTCAAGTCGCTCAGACTCAGGTTGACCTGAATTAGTTGAGGATTATGTCCTAAACGGAGACCATAGCTCAACATAGCAGGAATGATGCCCTGACTGAGTGAGTCCATAATCTGTTTATAACATTACAAAAGGTAATTGCAATATTGGATGTAAACAACACTCAAAAACAATATCAGAATGAGGTACTAATCCCCCCAATGCAATAAGCACTGAATCTCAGGTACAAGAGACAAAATAATTTCAAATAAGGCATACCGCAGATATTTTATGACCCTGAAGAAGATTTATGAACCCAGACTTGCTTCTGCAGACATAACAAGTACTTTACACACAATGAACCAACCAAAAAGACAAAATACATCAGCATATGACATGTATACCTCGTGAGCACTATGCCCAACACTTTTCTTGGAAGTTTTCCCTTCGCTTATACTGACTGCACCATCATCCTTCACTACATAGGAAGCTCCATGACGAGTAAAATTTCTTTGAGAACCTAGAAAGTTCAAACGTACGATTGAAACACATTTCCCTTAGTCTTTGATTTATTAACAATAACTAGTAAAGAGACACCAACCATTCTCAATAGAAGGATTGCCACCCCGTCCACCTGCAGAAGCAGAGAATTCACCTCCCCTGTTTCCAGAAGGAACATTTTCTTTTACTTCTCCTGTTAAGACAAGAAAATCACCCAAAAGACTCAGCTTTATTTTTATGGCAATGATTTCATAGTGTTTATGCTAAATATTGGAAAGAAATATATAATTTATTTTGTTTGTAAACAACTCGTTGCCTAGTCAATAGTCATACCTTCAGCAGATTCAGGATTTGACTGAATAGGCTGTGCCAATGAGGATGATGAATGGTCTTTACCAGCATGAGAAACACCAGAACGACGAAGGGGTGTCCAAACACCACGATCAGGTCTATCCTTGTTTCTAGTACGTTTTTCTGTTTTCTCACTGATCCCCAAACCATGCAGATCCCTTTTTATGGACTTTTTGTCCAATGCTCTTCTAGAATCCCCTTCAGAATTAATTAGTGCAGCATCAAGATTTGAGACTTGATCATTTAACCCAGACCTTGAACCAAAAGGACGAGGGGGTAGCTTTCCATTATCAGAACTTAAAATTTGAATTTTATGCTGTGTACCAGTTGTAGATTGACTGTGACGAGCTTCATTATTTAGAAGTATGCTCCTAATCAATCTTCCACTAGCTTCACATCTATGGTTCTGTTTTGCAGGAGTCGAAATAGGAGAATTTCCAGATTGTATATTTTGCTGTTTTACTGTGCCCTCAGTGGCCTGAAAATTCCATATAAAATGTTCATAAAAACAAATTTTCAATGATGAGTTTATTATTGTTTGAGTGCAGGTTTCAAAGTACACTTGAGTGATTTAACAGCTTTGAAATAACTTTCAGAAAGAAGTAGCTCTCAAATTACTTCCAACCGGAAAAAAAAAATTCTGGTGTCTGTTCAAAAACACATACTAACTCAAAAACCTAGCAGGGGAGAAAAACATACTTTTTTAAATCTTGTTTATTATGAGGAACATCTTTTTAGAAGATAATAAGAGATATCAATATAACTAGCAAAAGCAAGCAAAATGGTGATAAGAAGATATTGTTGAAAAGAAATGAAACCTTTATTGGTAAAACAAAACCTACACTGGGAATTTCCCGCTGTTTCCCTTTAAGAAGAAGGATTTTTTTCTTTCCCGAGTCAGAAGTCAGTGGAATTCCAGAAATGGAACCTTCAATGCCATGCACTGCATATTCATCAATCATAAATAAGAAATTTAAAACACTTATCAGCTAAAATATATGAAATTCAATTAGTATAGCTGACTCTTCAAAAAAATATGAAAATTGAAGATGGATGATTGGGTGCCCTGCTAATCTTAGTTCTAAGTTTTTGTTTCTCCCCAAAAGTGGGTTGGTTCAAACCAGCGTTTATGAATATCAGATCCACTAACATTTAGAGAGAATCACTGCAGGGGATCCAGGTCCTTCAACATAGGAAAGAGTAAAATACTGAGAATGGAAAAACAAATGGGCACTAGTTTCAGCACTCAATCTACACACCGCACAATAAACCAGAGTACAGCACTTAGAGGATAGGGTTTTTTCTTTTATTCCCCTACTATTTTCTGCCCATGACCGACTGTTTCAATGGTTATAGAGGGATAATAGGGCAGCCAAGCTGTACTCCAGGTTCCTCTGTATCTTTTGTTCTGGGAACTTTAGTAATTAGAAATGTTGAAGGCATCTTATCCTCACCCCAGGTATAGTGGAGTACTTTGTCTTTCACAATTCTTACTTTTCTATAAAATAGGGTGAAGACTTCACATTAGTCTTTTTTCTATAATATAATTCATCTTTGACGCATGTCTAAATTCAAATATCAAACATTGTCTTCATTGACTAATTAGTCCATCCTAATGGATAGTCCATGCATTTCTAAGATAAGCTGAGGTCATGTCAAACTGCATGCTAGGCATCTTTAACTCAAACAAGAATGCAACTAAATACAAATTGATTTTTTTTTTTGTGTGCGCGTGCACGCCGGGGGGGTGGGAAGAAGAGGACATGCCTCTTGGCATTCTGTTCATGCAGTGAAAGTTGATGATAGAATATTAGATGTGGTGATGCAGAATAACTAATAAAACAAAATCAACAGGCAGAAAAAATGAATTACAAGTTTTAATGTCAGAAATTCCTTTTATACTTGATTCAGCAGATTGATCGTCTTGCCGGGGGACCACAATAAAGGCTGACTTGTCTTTTGACTTGCGAGTAGCACTCTTGGCATTGTCCTTCTGAACATACTGACAATCAAAACCAATTTTCATTAAGTTACACAACCCACTGTTTTTTTTTTTTTTTGCATGCTTAAATAGAACATCTAGATCTATATATCAACAAAAGAAGTCAGACTACTTAGTCATAAGCCAACGACCAAAAATCATTAAAATTATTAACTTTAGAAAAAAGAAATTCAAAATGCAAAGAAAAATGTTCAGAAGACGATAACTTTTTATATTGAATGATTTCTAATTGATTTGTAGTTGAACAAGTAGATTTATCCAAAAGTAAAAGGTTGAATGCTTGAATGCTTGTGTTTATGAGAACACTAGGCTTGAAATTCCTATATGGCTCACAATGTGTGATGAGTTTGTGTAATAAAGAACAGAGGCTGCTAATCCTAAAATGCATGCATGGATGGGTATAGGACACCAAAAATCCTCTTAACGATTAAAAAAGGTACAATTAGGGATGGGCAAAGAAGATATTTCAAATTTTTCAATATCTAAAGCATAGCAGCCATTCCAGCTATCCAGGATGTGATGCTGCAATTTAGATGCCAATTTAGCCAGCCACAAACTTACATGAAACACAACTAGCTTTTGAAAGCATTTGAGACATCTCTCAACCATCATGATAGCACCACTATAAGCCAGTACTAATTAGTAATAACTGAGAGTTATGAGTTTTTTTTTTACAGTTTTATCCTTGTGATGAAAAGTTGAACGGGTACTGATAAAAGCAAATAGATAACTACATGTATGCCCATACACATATTTAACCATTTCAATAAGCTTGACTATTTAGTTCACAAACAGATTGGTTTTAAGCATTAATAAGTTTCCTTGAAATCCTTTGCTCGGCCACTCAGTAGATCAATATTATTACTGAACATTAAAAAGCTAACAAGGCAGATTAGGAGGCAACAATCCAATAACAATATTGTTTATCCTGGCTCTTGGCTTTCTTTTATGAACAAAATAATTACAGTTTTTATGAGAATGGAATCAAAGCTTCAAATGACTCAAGTGATTACACATCAAAACAGCAATAACAGTACATATGCATTTAATTACAAAGATTTATTTACCTTTTTCTTTTCAGATCCACGTTTATTATTGCCTGAGCCAGGCTTGCCAGGCAAAGCAGCTCTGGATCTTCTGCAAACTTTTGCCACTGCTGATGAAGCCTATCATTTATTGTTAAAAAAACAAGAGTGGAGTATTATTTGTCAACATATAATCAAGCAGGAAAAACTTATTAGCTAGTCAACTTATATATAATACCAGAATAATTTCACCCAGCACAGGAGGAGAGGAAGTTATAAGTTATTATAATTATAAATGAAGGGTGCATGTGATAAACTGCAAATTTTCTGAGGTAATACATTAGCTATATTTTAATGCAATAACAAATTCATCACACCCACTGAAGACCCAAAATCTAGTGAAAAGCCAAAACAAGTGGGTAAAATTTGAAGAAGTACATATGCTAAAAATATGAAACAGGTGTAACTGCATGCTTCACTTTTGAACACCTCCCCCCCCCCCCCCAAAAAAAAAAAAAAAAAAAAAAAAAAAAAAAAAAAAACCACGTACACAAAAGACTCTGCAGACCCAGAAACATTACCTGCATACCACTGTCAACAGCACGTTTCTGACGAATATATTCCATCAGGGGTGTGACAATTGGTGTTTCCTTGTTGGCCCCTGGAAAAGATACAATATGAGAATGAGACCTATGATACTGAAATTTGTCTTCAGATAAATCCCCATGACCCCATTTAGCCTAGAAGCCAGTACTAAGATCCTCTAAAACACATTTAACAATAGAACTAATGTAGAAACAACATACACCACCACAACATTAGGCAATGGCAGATGAGCACATAATGTCAGAGACAGAAAAGTGATCACGGTGTTGTTTCTAATGCTTATTTATCAATTCAATTTGAAATAAGTGTAAATCAAATACAGTTGGTGAACAAATAACTAACCAGCTTGCTCAGCTTCTTTTCTTTCCAATTGTATCTCTGCACTAGGAAGATGCTCTTGAGGCTTTGCAATTAGTTTGAGGAACTCAAGATAGTCTGGATCTGTCCTTGTGAATTTAAAAATAAAAAATAAGGATAATCATGAATAAAGAGAGCACATGTTGTAGCATTATACATAAATTAAATTAACATGATATCAACCTTTGAAGATAGTCCCTTCACGTCCATCTTTTTTGGCATTTGGCTTTGGAACACGCTGAGAAGGTGCGTACTCAACTATCACTTTATGCTGGGCACCTGATTGTACGTACATTCAAGTGTAAAAACGATGCCATTCAAGTGGGTGAAGTGTTAGAGAAATGAAATACAAGAATAAAATACCTCGCTCGTTAACAAAAACGTGTCCATCAAAGAACTCGGCGAACTCGAAAACGTCATCGGGACACTTGAAGTCTATATAGGCTCGGGAATGCCTCTGACGCTTGTGACTGCAAATAATAATAGTAATTAGGGTTTTGTTAGGGTTACAGAGAGGACACAGAGAGATAATGTTTGAATAATTGTTACCTGTTGTTGCCGGGACGGAAGGAGAACCAATTGTAGCGAGAAGCGAAGTGAGAATCGATGTGTTGGAAGAGATCGGATTGAGTGAGAGAAGCGGGCAAATGCCTGATCACAACTTTCGTCTTTTCCCTTTCCGAACGGACCTTCATCTTTCTCACCACACCATTCTTATTCTTCTTTTCCTAAGTTCTTTGTCTGCCTTTGTTGATTTCTTTTTTTCTTCCTTCCACGAACCAACTAATTTACGACCCAATTCCGAACGTTTCCTAATTCCTAATTCACTCCCTCTCTACCGAGGTATCGTATCGTATCGACTTTCTTCTGGAGAAGACGTCTTTAAAAATAAAGTATGTTTTTATATCTCCTAACGTTTAAAGCTTCGTTTTTTAACGAGAGAAAAAAAAATATTTTAATTTTATTTTAAAAATAAAAATAACAATTTTACCATTAAAATGAAAATTAAAAAAAAAATCTCGCATCAAATGATTTATTTTCTAATTTTCAATTCTCATATTTTATATTACAGAAAAATCTTATGCATTTATTTTTTTATTATAATTAATTTGAATATTTACTTTTAAATTACTATAAATTATATACTAAAAAAGAATAATTTCATACTCGGACAATTTTTTATTAAGATAAAAAAAATCAAGAGAATCAATAATGTCTAGAGTTCTCTTTTATTTTTTTCAATCGAACTTTTAACTCAGTCACTCTCTATTCTTTCTTCCAATTATCTCAAAAAATTCTTTGTTAAATACCAAAAGAGTCATCCTTAACATTAATAAGAGCTTTCAGATCTAGAATAACATCCTAGCTATGAATACATGCAATCTTAACCAAAGTTGGGTACTCTATATAAGTATATCAAGTAGCTTCAAAACAAAAAGGACTTATCGCCTTTATAATAAGGAAATCCTCCACACCAAAGAAGAAAAAGAGCATTATGGTTGAAGTGAAGAGGAATAATATCAACAAATGCCTATAGGAATTGGAGCCACCAACCTAGGTCTCTAAAGTGTGATCAAACTGTTTATGGATGTTAATTCCCCTTAATTTGGTTATGTTCCATTTGAACTTCCCTACAACTTAGTCCAAAGTAATGAGATTATAGTCATCAATATTGGTAACAAACGTAGAGGTTTGATTATGAGAGAAGACTCTCTTCTCTGACAAAAACCATGATGTCATTGAAATCATCCATCAACAGCCATGGGTGATGAAAATCGTCCTCAAGATTTTCAAATGCTCCAAAAAAATGTTTCTTTCTATCGGATTAGGATGAACATATACTCTTGAGCAAATCCAAGTCCTACCTCCAAAAGATATCAACAAAGATATGACCTATTTTACAAAGTCCACCACCTGGATCATGAATGGGAAAAATGTCCTTTCGAACGCCCAAAACCCTCCAGAATGGCCTAGAGCCTCTTGAATCTCTAAGTGCACATACTCTAGGTGTTCCCAAAACGTCGACACACTAGCAAACTATGTGCAAACTTTTTTTTAAAAAAAATCAAGCGAACACCTTCAAACCATCTCACGAAGGTGACACTAGCTTCTTTTGCCAACGATGCCTCTAACATTCCTATTGATTATCACACAATCTTTGAATATGTCTTAGGCGTTTATGTTTCTTGTCTCCTTCCTTGCATTGTGGACCCTCTGGTGCGTTAATCATCTTCCCATGATTATGGGATTCTTCACATAAATAAATATTCTCTCCATCAGTTACAATATTTCAACCTCATTAATCTTGAAATAAATATCATGTAATATATGATACTAATTATGTTCGATATTCTTTCTCTTTTCCAGCTAGATCTCCTTGGCCTTTTTCTCTAGTAGGATTTTTGCCATAATTTTTCATAAGATTCTTGTTATTTCGCACCATCAACCACTCTTCATGAAGCACTTCCCCCAATGTTTTTGCTCGTATTAATTGCATTAGGTTTTTGGTCAAGTTGTTGGTCCATTTCATGCTCCACTTCTGCCTCTGTCGTTGATGGCGACGAAGCCACCTAGATCACCAGATTTGCAGGGACTACTTTTGGGCAAGATCAAACAACATGCCCATAGCCACCACAACTCGCACACAACAAATGCATACCTTCATATTCCACTTTGAATCAATACGCTTTGGACCATACTTTCCCCACCACTTATTCATCTAAATTTATCTCTACAGTATCCTCGCAAACTTTCCTCTTGGCACATCAATTGTCGTCAAGTCCACCTTCACCCGTCTACCCACTACTTGCCAAGGCTAAAAAGACACTATCATAGTAGTATTCCATTCCTAGATTGGGAAAGAGAATCTAGATAAAAAAAATTTAATATCAATTTTCACCTCTAGTGAAATAAAGTTTGTAACCCATTCTTGTACTGCTAAGTAATGACAAAAATTTTAACCATGGGCCTTTAGAAGTTACCTTTTCTCGACCAGTTGACAAATTGAGCTTGACTAAAAGAAGCCACGCCCAGTATACATGATATTGAATCCTCCCACTAACTATCGTACAAACTTCAACTTGACCTTAATGGTAAGGAAATAACGAATCCCACTAATTTTCTTAAAAGTTTCATGATGATTGCATCTTGCCAAGTTGCTCTAAGTTTCATCAATATAACAATGCAATTTTAGTTTATTGTGATTCATGTACTCAATCTTAAACAAGTTATGACCAATGAGTTCAGTCAACTCTTCTTTGAATGAGATCATTCTCTCCTAACACCTTGTCACGAAATGAAAATGAATTTGTGTTGGCTGGGGATGGTTGAGTAAGTGTTTTTTTTCTCTCCCTAGAAACCTTTTTCATTTCTTTGATCTTTTGACTTTATGTTTTTCCGTAGAATGTAATCCCTAAATATTTATAACTCTTATAAAAAAAAACTTCTTATTTATTTCAAAACTTTTATTCTTTCATTCAATGTACAACTAAGAGACATTTTTCACATTTATTAGTTATCATTGAACCAACCTTGAATATCTTTAAGTAGATTTTTTTTAAAGAATCTAAAAATTGAAGCCTAAGAGGTTTGAAAAATATTATGTTACATATTATATTATAATATAATATTTATATTAGTTATTTATATTTAGATAGATTTAATATAAGTGATCTAAGGCTTTTGCTATTTACATTCCCTTTTTCAAAGTACACCTATACCCACTTTCTACACCCATTATACCATTTTTCTTAAAGAAGTACACATCTTTTGCTCTTCAGAAATGTATTTCCGAAATTACATATATCTATTCTGAAAATGTTTTTCTAGAACTATGATTCATAGTTCCAGAGATATACTTCCAGAATATGTATAGATTTTTCCAATAAAATATCACTTAAGAATTAAGATAATTGACGAGAAATACAAAAAAAGATGATAAATATTTATCTTATACCTGTCTTTGTTAGTCTTATTTTCGTCCTATCATTAGTGTTCTTTAAATCCTATCTAAAATCTTATTTTTGTCTTATCTTTATTAATCTTTAAATCCTAGTTTTAAACTATTTTCACCATGTATTCATTATATAATACCGTGTTTTCATCATTATTATATAGTATTTTGTGTTTTCCTTCATGTGATATTGCATTTCAATGTATGTTCATCACTAACTTCATATATTATACACCTTAAATACAAAGCAAAGTTGTTGATGATGGTTTCTTTCTTTTAAGTGCGTTCATTTATTTTCTAATCCAAGTCTATATCAAATTCAGTGCTACATGAAGTTAGTGATGAACGTAACTTGAAACACATTGTCGCACGAAGGAAAACACAAAATATTGTATAATAATGATGAAAACACACTATTATATATTGAATATATGGTGAAGAAAATTTAAAATTAAGATTTAAAGAATAATAAAGATAAGATGACAATAAGATTTTAGATAGAATTTAAAGAACACTAATGATAGGATGAAAATAAGACTAACAACATGAGTATAAGATAAGTGTTTATCATCATTTTTTATTTCTTGTAAACCATCTTAATTCTTAAGTGATATTTTATTGAAAAATATATACTTATGTCGAAAGTATATCTCTGGAACTATTCATAGTTCTGGAGATATAATTTTGAAAATATATTTCTAAAAAGCAAAATGGGTGTACTTTATTAAGAAAAAAAGGTATAATGGGTAGTTAAGATGTAGAAAGAGAGTATGGGGTGTACTTAGAAAAATTAGGGAAGTAAATAGCAAGAGTCATGATGTAATTTAATAAGCAAAACTGACCGTGCTCTTAATAAACAAAAACTAGTATGGTCCATTAGGTAATATTGGGAATCCTAAGGCACTATTATGGTCCCCAATGCACTAAATTAAGAAAAAAAATTCTCCTCCCCATTTGAAGAGAAAATGAAGGTAATTTGGTTAAGAAAGATTATTAAACTAATTATTCGTGACCGTTATTAAATTTTGATGAGTTTGTTTGATGAAATATGGATCTAGGTATTACTTTAAACCTTCTCAATAATCTAACGTAATTCATTTTGATACTTATTTGATATTTTATGAAATCTATTAAAATTCTAATAAGTGGTATCAGAGTCATGATTACTATTAGATTATTCAGATTTATAGTTGTTTGATTCTTGTTATACCTGGATCGATTAATTGGTTATATGAATCATAATTTTTTTTTGGGAAAATACATATTAATCGTCGGTAAATTCAGAAATTGCCATGCTTGAAATTTGGTTTGAATTAAGTTGTATTTTGTTTTTCGGCATCACTTTTGGTTTTGATCACCGCTTCTATTTTTTTTGTGTGCTTACATATTGGCTTTATATTTGAGGAAGCTTTGCGTAATTTATTGTTGTCAGTTATGTGTTTGAGATAAAGTCCATGAGGAAGAATTGAAGAAATTAGTGAGCAAAGGTTAAGTTGTTATCATTAAGCAATGAGTTTGAAGAGCTCTAAAGTGAATACGTGAAGAATGAAACTGATTCAAGGAATTGATTCTTATATACATTGCTAAATGTTTGGTACCAATGTAAAGGAGTAGAAATATTCGTTTGGACATGAGTTAGAATTATCGACGGAATCCCATGAGTCAAGCTAGCTTGAGTATGGCCTACTTATAAGGATTTTGATTCTTATAAAGTAAGTGATTACCACATAAGATGAAATTGAGAGGTAGAGTGAATGTTATAGCCCAAATGGCCATGTCAGACTCAAGAGAGGGTGAATGAAGTTTGTTAAAACATTTTTCGTTAACCAATTTTCTCAAGTTCGTGATATATATATATATATTATAAAGAGGAGAAAGCCTTAGAATGATTCTGTTAATGACGAATATTGGAAACCAAAATAAAGAAACACAATAAACAAATAGAAATATTCAATTATAAAAAAGATAAAGGGATGGAGAAAAGCATACCCCATATTTATAATGATTGAATCACTACCATTGTGAATTGTGATTTATATTAAGTCCCTAAGTTGCGCTTGAGAATTTCTCCACTATCAAATTAAAGTATTACAAAAGTAAGCATTTTATACTCAAAGAAACTCACCTTGAAAACCAAATCACATATGCCTCACTCTATTTCATTCTAATTTACATCAGGTCGAGTTTAAGTTATTTAAAATCCGAAGTAATGAAACAACAATAGGTTGAGTTGGATAAGGTTTTTTGCTTTTGGATATGAAACCCAAACAATAGGTTTGGGTTAAGTATAGTCAAGTTAAGTAATTAAAATGTTAATGAATTCTTGAAATTAAAAAAATAGTGTTAGTGCCATCTTCATCACTCTATTATTCTCTCTTCTACTATGGATTGCCAAAGGGTCTCCCTGACCCAATGGATAGCTTGTTTTGAAAATGGAATTGATTCAAGTTTTATGGTTTTGAAAAGCTTTATTTTTTGAGAAAAAGAATTATATATTGATAGTGCAAATTTTTTTATATCGTACTTTAATTACAACCTATTATATATGATAAATTCATTAATTTAATTTTTATGATAATTACTTAAAAATTCTTATTATCAACAAATTATGATTAAACGACAATGTAAAATTAAAATACTCTACATTGTAAGTACATGACCATTAAACTCATTTTTTTTCTTATATTTCAATATTAGTCTTATGAGCTAACCAGCTAAGATTTTTTAGTTTGACTTTAATTTCTAATGCTTTGAGTTTGTGTTCGTCAAGTTTTCATGCCTCATTAGCAAAGAGGTCATGTTCTTCAAATGTATATATACTCCACTACAAGGAAAATGACCTATGCCTACAGACAAAAACTGTCACTAGAAATTAAAAATGCGTAGGAAAATGTATTATATACTTTGTCCTACGGACAATTTGCCCGTCAACTTTGAGGGGATGTATAATGACGGATAATTGTCTGTCACTATAGATTTTACCTACAATTCGCAATGTGTGTAGGTAGAAGAAGATATGAACTTATTCCTACAGCCTTCAACTGTAGGTAAAAGCTATGAACTTATTCCTACAACCTTCAAATGTAGGTAAAAGCTATATAGTAATAAATTAAACATT
>PYAF01004356.1:303793-324337 GCA_007407185.1 Glycine tomentella | reverse complement strand
AATTTTTTTTTGTAGTGGTCATAGGTATATGTTTTTTAGAATTTTTCCTACACTAGGTTTTTGTAGGTAAAAGTTTTTTGAAGTTCTACTTACATAAAGTAGTTGTAGGTAGAAGTCATTTTTAGTTTTAATGAATTTACCTACACTAAATAATAGTAGGTATAAGTTGCTAAGTTTTACCTACGTCAAACAATGGTAAATATAAGTATTTTTTGGCTTTTACCTACATTAATTTATGTTTGTAGGTAAAAGTCTCCGTAGGCATAAGTCATTTTTCTTGTAGTGCTCCTTATATGGTTGCCTTATATAATATTTTCCATGTAAATGTGACGTCTCTTGCGTAAATGCCTAAGGAAAGCATTCACTCATGCACGCTCTTGAGATTTTTGAGTGCTTCTTAAGAATTGTCTTTGACTATATTATGATGTTACACACTTGCATGCATTGGCTCTTGTACAATAGGAACATACTCAACTGGGCCATGTATACTATAGACTATTTGCATTGCTTTGTATTTAGGTCAACATGTTGAATTTGGACTGATTATCAGGGCAAAATGGGTTCAATGTGTAGTCCAAATTAAAACAAATTTTTAAAATCTAATATAACATTGTAATTTTTCTCTTAATTTGGTTCCACGATATGGAATAAAATTGTTTAGAAATCATTTAACCTCTCTTTAACTCTATAAAGTGATATTATTCAATTAACTAATTTACTATATATTGAAGGTTTATATGACACTTTATTGGAAGAAGACAATTTTTTTTAAAAAAAAGATTATTGTATTTTTTATGCACTTGATGAAAGAATAAGATTGCTTTTATATATGTATATATATATATATATTAGAATTAGAACTAGCTAGAAGACCCGGGCTCTTTATCAATAATAGTTGTACCATACTAATTCTTTATGTCATAAATATAAATTACTTTCTAAAAAAATTATTTAGATATATGTATGTTCAATTAATAAAATAAAAAGTGATTCATATATAACATAATCATAGCTTAATTAGTGTCTTCAAATACAACTCTATTTTTTAATTATTATTTCTAACAGATTGTTATGATATCATACAATCATCAAACATAAGTATCCATAATCCATAATGCATATGTAATATATATAGATCACTTGGTCTAGTTAATGAGCAATCAAAAGAGTAGTCATAATAACGCATTTAGCCACAGGCTAATTGGATAGATAGTCATAGGCTATAGCGAAGATCATATTATTGATCACCTGCATCGACAAAAAAGTCACAAAACAAGAAGAGGAGAAAAGAAGTCAGAAGTAAAATATTGAAGTAAAATTATTATTAAAAAAAAAAATTGTACATTTCAATGAGGGAATAACGTTCGACAAAATTCAAAGTTTCAAAATCAGGTATATCTGTTGTGGACAGATATGCAACGTAATTCCAATTATTTAAAGTTAGTTGATTATAAGCTGCAAAATTAAAGTTGAAAAACACTTTAGTTAAAAGTTGTTAATTTAACTTATTGAAATATAAATAGCGGATAAAATTAATCATTAAAATGATATAAAAGGATATGTTGTATATTAACCAATTTTTTAATGATAATAAATTAATTAATTAAACCTTATAATTAATAAAATTTTCTATTTAATAAACATGCAGGTATATATATGTCATTTGAAAGTTTCATTTTAGTAGAAGAAAAATGATGATAATGGAGATATGAAAAGTAGTAATATATGGGAATCAAAATGGAAAAAAGAAATCAAGTTTGGAGAGATGAATCTGTTTAGATCGGAAATGAAGAAACTAGAAGCTAGGGGCGCACTTACCCAAGATGAAGAATCTTCTTATCCTTCCAACATGTTTGGATTGAAGAAGTTACGGGAAGCTAATGCCTGAATGGCATTCAGTTCTGGTCCAGAAACCATGTTTACTTGCTGAATCCTCTCAACGTCAGTTATCTAAATTTGGAAGTGAAAATCATTACTATATTCATAACAATTTCGTCCGTTTGATTATGATCATATCTAAAGACAAGAATTAATGTATAAAGGGCAAAATAAATTCTTTGCAATCAAGAAGTAATATTAATTTCTGAAGGAAAACGAGGGTCTGTTTCATCAAATATTTTAACAAATTTTTTTTTTATTTTAGAATATATACTATACCTTTAGTGTAAAATATCATGTATCTTTACCTTTCTTTTATTTCATTTTTCTCTTTATTTCTTTCTCTTATATTATATTATCTACCATATCTTTCACTTTTCTCTCTTGCCTTTCTATCTCTCACTAGATGTACACCTATTGGCTGCATACCAATCATTTTCCAAATTCAATTTGACGTGTTCTATGAACTTTTGGATAAGTATTAAAATATATTATAATAAATCACTAATACTTTATATTACAATTTTTCACGAAGAAATTTTGATTTATCAAAATTTTGTGCAATATTATACTCACACATCTTATTGGTTTACTCAACCAAATCCCCTTTCTAAATGACAATTTAATTCTTTCACTCTGAATATTCTCATATTATCAAAGGCTCAAAGCAGTAAATTGTTAATTCAACTTTTCATAAAATAAAAATTGTTGATTCATACTTACGAAAATACACTGTTCCAAATATTAAACTCTAAAACATATAATATATTAAACAAATTTTTTAAAAAGTAATTAATGGCCAGATAAATGGTTTTATCCTATTTAGAATGAATATTGTGCCTTAGCCTAGGAATTTGAAGGGAAAAGAAAAGGAAATTCTATCTACTTACCTTAGTCCGGAGGCAAAGATTTTCATTTTCCAGTTCAATCTCCTAACCAATAATGCATGCATGCTATCAGTTGCCAATTAATCAGATTAATTAATCAACGATATTATATAACAATTTTTGGTGGGAGAGATATAAAAATACTCCTTCCCCTCCCCTCCATAAATAAATAAAAATGACAAATATTAAAGGTTGAAGACTTAGTTCATGAATTACCCTTTTCTGGAAGTATTCAATTTCAGCCAGTAGCATCTCATGCTGTTGCAGTTAGAGAAAAAAGAGGAACAAAAACAATATTAGCAAATGGCCAGCTAAAATGTTCAATCATGTTATCATTCAATACATAATAATCACTTTCATGCAAGAAAGGAAAATTGTGAGAAAAGGTGAGTTTATATATGTGTACGTAATTTATTTTTCTTTATACGTTTGTTATAAAACTCGTTAGACATGCAATACAGATTTTAAAGGAACCAAAACAATCATTTTTTTAGTGGGAAAATCTCAATTAAAAGGTAGAACTAGCTTTAGCTTTAGAAATGCCAAATTATGTCACGTTTGAGCACTGCAAATTATTAGTTCATCATCAATTAATTACATGCTATTGCAACATTTGCATCTTACTTTCTTAGATCTGATTCTAGTGATTCCTCTTTCAAGTCTATTCTCCAACTGCTTAAGTTCCTTCACAGTCAGGGTGCTTAAGGCATCACCCATCAGGTGCCTACAAAAGGTATCAGAGGGAAATAAATCATTATATATATAGCTGCATGAGGCTTTTTAGTATACCTAAAAAGAAAAACAAGCATCACATCCATTATAGTTTTGTCTGAAATAAAGTTCACAATATCTGTACATTGTTTTGCTTACAATATGATAATAATAATAATAATAAAAAAATCACCTGTTAGAATTTTGCAGCATCTGTATTTGCTGTCGCAGCTTAGCAGATTCTTGTTGATAATACTGTTTTTCATAGTTTTACAATGATACAAAAAGAGAACAAGTAAGATAATATTAGACAATAGATTAACGTAATTTTGCATAATCTAAAAAAAATAAAACTGAACCAATTCAAACTATTTCACAAGTTAATTTCCCAATCACTTGTTTCAGAATTCTTTCTCTTTGGTTTGGAAATAGACAACTATATATTAATTTTTTTGTTCAGTAAAAATAAAAATGCATGTGATTACCTGAGCATTGATTTCTGTGGTAGTGCTCGCACTTGAATGATCCGAACAGGCTTTTTTATACCTCTCAATGGTTGATCTTATGCTGTAATCATAAAGGCCAAAAGAAAAGAATGAACAATTAGTTACACGGAGGAGTTCATTTGCATGATACATTATTCAGTATTCACATTGTTGTTATTCATACTTTCACTTCATTAGTCACTAGCTATAGGGGGTCGGAAGGATTTCAGATATTTTTAGGCCTGATTCGCTTATTCAAGTAATTATATTAAACTCCGTTATGGGAAGTTTCTTTTTAGATTAACTAAGATCTGATTCACTTATCACATAGTTGGTTTAATTGAACTCATAGACACTTGAAAAGTTGCATGCTAAAATTAACATGTAAGAATATGAAATAGACAGTTCAAATATTTAATACATGTACATACATATTTAAAAGGAAGAAAAAAAAGAAATTATTGTCGAAAGAGGTCAAGAAGTGCTCTCATTTTTGTAGGGGAAGAACTTGTTAGCAACTTAATTACTACATAGTAATTATACCAACCAATATAAAGAAGAAATAGATCAAAGAGAACCGTGCCAATTACTCTTATTTTTATTTTTATTCATCCGTGCCAATTACTCTAGCTAGACGAAAAGTATGACTAAGACATAATTTTGATAAGATCCAAAATATGCAGAGTCGCATCTTTCTAGTTTGCAAATAATCCCATTTAGCTAAATTTAGATAGATGAAACTTCTGTGAACCATAAAATCGTCCAGATTTTCTTTATTTCGATCTCTCCCTTTAATTTTTTTTTTCTTGTGTATATGGATGTTTGCGTGTGTTTGTCCATCTTAACATTCATATATTAGTCTCAAAGAAAGATGCATAAGTCTTAAAAGTTCTAGTAAGTTACAAGAGCCAGTCAAATATGAGGCTGAGTAGTTAGTTATGTCCACAATAGCGATAATTTATATTATATTATAAGTTAATTAAGTTTTTAATCCTTAACTTTTTTATATTTCAATTTTTAACCTGTCAGAATTTTTGTCCTTCATTAATTCTCTGTCAACATTTTAGTTCTTTTAAATTTTGTTGTCTATTTTTAATTTTTTATTGTTCAAAATTAGTCTCTAATTATTTTATATTTAAAATTAATTTTGAGTAATAAAAATAAATAAAGAATTAAAAATGAACAAATTTTTTTAAAGGACGAAAAATTAATGAAAAATTAAAATTTGTCAAAAATATTTGAAGAACTAAAAATTTTAGTATGAAAAAGTTAAGGAACACAAAACTTAATTATCCCTTATATTATCTATTCGATCATCATAGGGGCCTTTGTTCAAAGTTGAGCTGATAAATAAATTTGTTTTACAGTAGAGGAATTTAATCATTATGCTGTAATATGTTAACTTAATTAGAATAAGTTGTCATAACAAAAATTTAAAACAAAAAAAGTCATGTTGCAACAAAAAATAATAACTTTAAATTTAAGGATCACCATTAATTAATTGTACACTTCAAACTGTATTTCATAAGTTATAAACCCTAACTCAAATAGCAAAACTTATATATACAATCGATGGTTGAAACAATGGTGGTGTTGTGTGTGCATGCTCTCGTGGTAATTGTCTCATCAATGTCTCATTCTCATGACATCGATCAACTGCTGAAAGATTTCGTGTTGGAGCCGGAAATAACAAGCATTAGCATCTGCGTTTTGAATACGATCACTAATGTAAGTGGAACCGTCACGTTCCACTTAATTAATTAGTGTTTTTCTCTTTTTCTTTTCTAATTTGATTTGTTCCCTTTGGATACATGATTTCATTTAATCCGTACAAGCTAACGAGAAGAGATTGCATTGTTTGTTATTGTATTTAACTGTGGTATTTATGAGAATTATGACTAAACAGCTTTTGTATTAAAAATATTTACTTACTTGGAAAGATCGAGTTGGATTGTAGGGGTTTAAATTTATAAAATTCTTTGCCCAACATATATCTTATAGGTTAGAAACAAATATTCTTACACTTTATAAGTTGGGTAAAAAACTGTATATATCTTGAGCTGACTTATATATCTTATAACCACAAATAATATTTTTTATCAGTAGAAAATAAAAATTGGTTAATTAGGGTACTAGGATACTTAATTAAGTCCATGATATCTTTCAACAGAATCAACGAATAAGCTAAACTATACACAAATTGTCTATTGAACCCTTATAATATTTTTGAAGTCAAATGATGCAAAGGAACTTGTAGAGAATCATGTGGACATGAAACTCGCTTTTTTTTTGTTATCTTATATATCTTTTCTTCCGTTTAGAACTTAACCTGTTCGATGAGAGACTGAGACAAAAGGACAAAGACTCTGGACAACAGAGAGAAGAGAAAAGTGTTTTGTTTTCACTGAAGAAGGCAAAGAAGTGTGAGCAAGCAAATTGGATTTCAGGGAAATTTGAATGAGAATTGAGATGGGAGCGCAAGTGATTTATAATTTATTGACCGAACCTTTTGTGTTCACTTTTCTCTCTATCTCTCTCTCTCTCTCTCTCTCTCTCTCTCTCTCTCTATGTGCACAGATTCTCATGTCTTAATTATCACTTTAAAGGAAAGAAATAGAAGAGCCATGAGAATCAGAGGTCGGCTGGGTTCTCTCTTGGTGCAAAACTTATTGGATCTGACTCACTGATACAAATTCAGTACATGTCTCTTGCAATTTTATCTGTTGGCCATATCTTAGTAGGTGAGTCAAATTTAGTGTACATGATCATGCATGATCAACATTTATTGATATGAATAGTAAAGTTATACTTATTAGTTTTAAAATCAAGTAGTTAAAATTTATGAACCACTAGTCCTTATAATGAAGCCTAATGAAAAATGTTAGGATTAATTGAGTTTTTATATCTTATTTTTTTTTAGATTTTAATTCTTAGTATTCAACATTTTTATACAATTTTTAGTCATTAATTTTTTATTAATAATTTTAGTTCTTTTAAAAAATGTCCATTTTTAATTTTTATTTATTTTTATAATTCAAAATTAATCTTTATTTTATTAATTTTTAGTCCCTTATTTGTTTTATATTTAGGATTATTCTGAAAAAAATTAAGGAACTAAAAATAGATAAAAAAAATTATAAAAACTAAAAATAAAAGTTATCATAAATATTTTGAAGGATACAAAATTATAATATGAAAAAATTACGGGATTAAAAATTTAATTAACTAAAAAAAGTTAACAGGATGAAACTTAAATTCGTAGTCTAGAATATTATATAGTGAAACTCTTTTGAAATATGTGATCTACAATTAAATGTTGACCGACACTGTACTCATGTGTAGTATATGTTTTAAACAATGTTATTGGAAATCCTATACAATCACCAGTGTTTCACCGTTTTCATGCAAAACCGTGCAAGGGATAATAAAAGGTTCTATATATAAGCTTTTAGCTGGAGAGAACCAAACCCTAACTAAGGGTACATACAACTGAAATCATCACTCTCTGTCACTTCAACATGAACAGAGAAGAAGAGAAGGGTACTGAGTAGCCGAAAGTGGAAGCAGAAAAAGACAAGATTTGATACAAGAAGAGATATATAATAAAACACATAGTATATAACTGCACTGCTATATATGCATTCTCATTACAACTTACAAGGTCTGAACTTTTGGTTCAAAGGAACTGAAGTTGCAGGTCAACCTCATCATTAAATCATGACTACACATGATCGACTATTTTAATTATTTCAAACTTTTTTAGAAATTAATTTTGTAATTAAGCTGCTAATTGTAATGAAAGCCTTTAATAAATTATATATTGTCCTTTAAATTATAAGCATGTTTGTTGTTTGGTTGTGATAAATCTCGGAAGATTAATTATGTTTTTAGTAAAATGTTCTTTTTGATCGTAATTAAACTTTTTCTAATACAAAATAGATTCATCCAAATATTAATACATATACTATATGTTAATCACGAGAGCCTAATGTTTTGGTGTAAAAGTGAATCAAGGCTTTGTATGAGTTCAATTTTTCTTACTTCGAAACGAACCGAAAGTAGTGATTAACTTTATTTTCTTTTTTGTTGGATATACCATATAAATTATGAGAATATATATAAGGGACATTCCAATTTACATATATTTTAAAATTATAAAGTTTTTCTCATACCAACATATTGCTTAATAGACCAATAATAATATTATTAATAAAAACAACCAAATGAGCTGATAATCATTTAATCATAATTAACCAAAACCTTATTTTAATAAAGTCGATCTATTTCTAGCAATAGACATTAAAACATTTACTGGGCCCTCTTATCGTCTTTCTACCTTCACTTTCATTTCGGTATCAATTTACATATGACCTCAAATACGAGTAAAAGGTTTTTTTAGAGAGGAAATATGAGCTGAGTAAAAGGAAATTAACTAGTAAAAACGATGTAATACTAACGTAAAATAATCATTTCATTGAATTCTAAATAAACATGGTTCAGTAAAACAGAACTATTTGGAATTGCCTTGAAATGAACATCTACCCAAATAGAATAAGGTTACAAAATTAGAAGTTTCCAATTATAAATACTAAATGATAAGCTAAGCTTTAAGTTCTTGGAATTTAGTAATGAGTGCTTTTAATGCATATATTAGTTAAAAAATTAAAACAGAAACTAAAAAAAACATTTAGTATTTTGAAAACTAAAAAAATAGTATTTAATATACTTCCTTTTTTAAGTAATTAATTAGAAGTAAAAAAAGAATATTAAACCCAATTAAACCTTAATTACTAGTCAGCATAAACCCTAATAAAGTTCCTTTACAAGTTAAATAATTGCTTCCAATTAGGGATGTAGAAGATAGTAGAACACTAATTTATTTAGTTTTCCCAATTAGGGTGTCCTAGCTAGTTCACTGGCACATGTACATTTTAATTTCGTAAATGTCTACCCAGACCGACCAACAATTAATGGCAACTTAATTATTGTACTAATGTAATCATTAATTAATTAACCATTTTAATTATAACAGATGACGAGTTTCTGCAGTTCCAATTATTAGTTCAGCTGAAAAAGAATTTCTTTGAGAAATAACAGATCAACCACAGTCATGCAAATTAAAGTGTAAATAAATATATAATACTGGGGTTGCAAAACTTGTGATGAAAAACATTTGCTTTCTACTGAGGGGGAAACGTGAATCAGAAAGAGGTTATATTAATTATGTGGTTGATTCTTAAACTTTTTTGACACCCAAATGAAGAGAACAATAGAAATGAATGAAGGAACTACTCACTTGTTGTTGGAATACTCATAGAGACGGCCACGGCTGGAGAAGACGATGAGGGAAACTTCTGCATCACACAGCACTGACAGTTCATAAGCTTTCTTCAGAAGCCCATTTCTTCTCTTGCAGAAGGTCACTTGCCGATTTGTTGTGTTCTCGATTCTTTTGATTTCGATCTTTCCCCTTCCCATTCTTCAACTCCTTCCTAAAGGGAAAAAAATTACTATAATATATAGAATAGATCATAGAAAACAAATTAAGCAGATTGAACACATATAGAATCCAAAACTAGCTAGATCTAATATTATCAACTCCAGCTGAGATCTTACTTGGATGAAAGAAAGTTCAAAGATAAGGAATTATAACTCGATGAACAAATATGATATGTGAGAAGTTGAGTGCATATATAGCTAAATAGGGTAAAGGCACATATATATTCTTTTAGTTTCAGATGAAAATTGAGATAAAGATCTAAGATAATAAAAAAGATTTGGAAGCAGTGCAGTACTTGTAGCTAGCCCCTTTAATTTTATGAAAGCCAGATCTTTTTTATCAGTCTTTTTGTTTGTATATATGTGTCAGTGCTTTTGAGTTTTGAAGCTCGCTAGCTCCTCTTTCTTTGCCCTTATATGAAAAACAACAAAATCAACACACTCCCTCTAGGTTGTGAAGTGATGCATCTTCTCAACTCGGAAGAAATTAGACCAAAGACGACCCCTTTTTGTTTTAACAAAAAACTATGCAAGTCTAAGCACAAGAATGATATCAGACTCAGATCCTTCATAGTTTCAATTCTATTTTTCTTTTCTGGAGTCAAGGAAACAAGAGATCTTGTAAAATGGTGTGTATATATATATATATATATATATATATATACACTAGCTCAAATAAATTAAAGATTATAACTTATAACACTATTCAAGGAGAAACAACTTCGTTGATCATCAGAAAACGAACTGGAGAACGAAATATTGAAGCAAGGAAAATAAAAATAAATAAAAAAACTTTTTGTTTGTAAGCATGTATGTTGTCAGTGCTTTTGAATCCCTTGTGAAGTGCATCGATCTTTTCAGCTCGAAGAAATTAGACCAAAGACCCTTTTGTTTTAACACAAAAGATGCAAGTCTGAGAACAAAATGATAAGACTCATAAAAAATGAAGTATAGGAAAATGATCGAGCTTGCGATGAGTTTTTTCTTTCATGAGATGAAGGCTTAATTATATTATATGATGAAGAACACAAGGATGAATTAATATTAAAAAGAAAACTACAGACCTGGCCTGTCTGGCTTCTCGATCAGCTTTGGGAAAAATTTCTAATCCAAAGAAATGAATAACTGCGCTATAGACTTTCTTCCACTTCCATCCCTCCTATTTATAGCCCTTACTTTGTTTGTGTATGTGCATGAGTGAGAGAGAGAGAGAGAGAGGAAAAAGGACCAGCTAAGCTTGAATTGCTTTTTGCCCAAACCAAGTACTCGACGTGAATGTTTTAGCTAAACAATGCATCTTTCCATGGTGCAAATTAGCACCATAAACAGCAATTTTTGTTTGCTTTTAGATTTTCAAATTTCCTACCTGTGAAATATATAACTTGACTGTAAATGTTTATTTATATTTTTTTAATAATGTATTATGTGTTTAAATAAAGCAACTACATGAAGAAATATCAATTTAATGAAATATCAAATCTCATTATATTAAAAGAAACATATCACGATTAAATAGTTAATTACATAATCTTTTAAGCTAATATACTTCACAAGAACTTTAAATGAAATTATTATATTAATAAAATTTAATATTTGTGAAATTATATATATATATATATATGGGGGGGGGGGGTAGTTATGATATTTTATGGGATATAGGGATAAAAAAACACAAAAAGTTCTATTATATACAATATATTTAAAATATGAATATATATCTTTATATATACAAAGAGAGGTAAGTTGGGATAAAAAAATTCCCGCCCAATTTAATAGTAATTTAATCATTTCATTCTTCTTTATTAAAAATAAGTTATTGTAATATATTTTATATTCAATTATTACTACTGCTTTTTTTGGATAAAAAACGTGTAAACATTATTATTTACAATTTACTATACTTTATATCTAGGGCGAAGCAAATTGCAGAACTTTATGGTCTAAAAGTCCTCATAACATTTTCCTTCACTCTATACAAACCATAATATATTTCACATGGGAATTTTTAAAAATGAGTCGGATGAAATTGATCATTATATCACCCGTGGGTGCAATAGAGTGCAGTTTCCAGGATTTCTCTTTCAAAAGATTTTTTCATCAGCATCATGGTCAAATTTGATACTCACATGTAAGTTTCAAAGAATTTCCAAACTATTTATCATTATTATTTTAAGATTTCATTTTTTAAATTGGAAATTAATTAATTTTGTTATAAATTCAGGATACTTTTCAACTCTTCAGGTAACTTCAATAGGTGGCATAAGGCATCTCTATTAATATCTTATGCATATATTTTGGATGGTTCGACAAATATTTGGAATGTCCAATTTACAAAGGAGTTGAACACAAACTTGGTCTACATCTCTAGACGATGATGCTGTCGATGATCATCACACTCGAACACCCCAGTTGGCTTATTGCTATTGCTAACTTCATGGTTTTCTTTCATGTCTAAGGAAGCTTTCTGGTATATATATATATATAAATCAAATCAATTGTGTCAAACTATATTAATTATTTGCTATATATAACTCCACTCAATTAATATATGCATATTTGTTTTAAATTTCTTTCTTAATTATATATCAAGGTTTTTACTATGCCTGTGTTTGATACAATGGAGACAACTTAAGTGCAAAACTGGAATTTCACTCCCTCAAGGATTCTTCGCTTAGTTAGTCGAAGCATATTTATTTGTAAGAATTATATCACACACGACTTTATTAATTTATTTACAAGTGTGAGTGTGAGTATAAATAATTAATTTTAATTATCGTCTCGTTTCTTTATATTATGACTTACAACATTTGGATTGCATTGGATTGATTAGTTTATTTTAATTTTAATTAGTTTATTTTACAACATTTGGTGCAGATTCCTGGTATATTATGGCTTAAGGCAAAAAGCCCAAAAAGATGGAGTTTCCATTGGATTGTATCATGGGTATTCATTTTTTATATTAAACAACTTATTCAAACATAGCTTAATGTTTATATTGAAGAATATATAGATTATTTATTTATTTACTTTTTTTAATTACAGACATGCGTCATTGTTGGCGGTGTAATAGCAGGCGTTGCACCCATTGTAGAAGTACGAATAATGATTGTTTCGGCAAAGACTTACAAGATATTTTCCTGATAGAAGATTCGTGTTCATAATTATGTTATAAAATATTTTTCTTAATTTGTAGGAGAGTTTACCATAAACTTTTTCTAGCTACTCTTTTTTCCCCCCTAAAGATTTCTAGCTACTGTAGTATTTCACAAAAAAATTAGTTTCGAAATTATAGTTATGTGTAAAAAATTCTTTCAAGATTTAGTGTTGGCTATGAATGCGATGATAAGATTAGGATAATCAGGTAGGAAAAACAATTTTGCCCTTTCAAGAGTGTATTTGTCTTTCCAATTTACAATAGATTATTTAGAATTTTGTTTGTCTATCGAAACATGCAATAATCTACTATACATCTATCTATCTAAGTGAATACAATAATACTGAAATATTATTTTTGTTTGGGATATGATCTCTTTACATCATATGACTTAGTAAATCTAATGACTAGAAAGAATGAAAAGATGTCGTGGTTGCATGGGTGTACTACATGCACATGCAGTAATTGGCGCGCTTGGTACCTTCAATTAACAGTCACGCTTCGTACGACATAAAACCAACGCCAATGGCTAAAGGCTGATCCAAGGACGCATCACCGCCGGTGCATTCGGTGGTTCCAGGAGGAGAGCCATCGGCTGGTACTGACACGACTTGCGTTTTTCAATTGTTCATTTAGACCAGGTGTAAAAAGATTAAGGGTTTAATGCAAGTCTTTTTCGATTTTGACACAAGTATGTTAAAATCTGCCAAGAGGCAAATAATTGCATATAATGATATAAACAATTTCATATAGGAAGAAGACAATGAAGTTAAATAAATGAAAGTAAGAAATTGCAAATGAACTCCAAGAGAAAGAATATATTACTATTATGATTTTTAAAATACATTTGTAGTCGCAGTATAAAAAAATTGTAGTCACCTTATAATATTATGTTGTCATAACTAAAATAACAAATTTGAGTGTATTTTTTTTTCTTTGAGGGAACTGAGTGTGGTTTATGTAGTTGCAATCACCATATAATTATGTTGCGGTAACAAGAAATGAGAAAAATGTGTGTAGACTATCTAGCTATTTTATCATCACGATGCAGTTTAAGTACTTATAAAATTGTAATAATGCCATCTAGATGATGACATTGATCGCAATTAAAACTATGGCCAATATATTCTCAACACAATTTCCTCATTACATTTTTTACTCCCTCCTGATTCTTATATTTCCTTTTTCTTTTTTTTTGAAGTTTTATCTAGATTCATGCATTTGGAAGCTAAACACAAAATGATGTCATCATATGTCACCAACAATACACATTTTATATTATGTATGGTGAACGCTCACATCATATATCCAAAGGACCACATAAGCCCTCTATCTCATAATATACCGCAATGTACATCAATATGTGCATCTTCTCCCTCAGGGGTACAAAATCAAGGCATAACAAAATAATGAACCAACATGCTCTCAAAAGAATATGCCTATGGTTCACACAGAACCATATCTCTACTCGGGCCTTATATATTAGGATCCACCATCCGTTCCCTGAGCATTACCTGCAAAATATAATCCCCAAAAGGGATGAGATACAATCTCTGTAAACTCAGGATTCTTAGATGTCTCTCCTCCCCCTAATTCACTTTCATGACATATAGTATCAAAATTGGCATCACACCATCTAGTCATCATGGCTCTCATAAAATACATCACATGTATATCACAACACTGGTGTCATTTCGTTGGGTGCTACCAACATCAGGAATGCAACACAAATATAGCAACTATATATATATATATATATATATATATCATTGTCTGAGGAAGATCATCCCTGAAGGACACATTCTCTCAGGTTTTCTATACTTTATCTTAATTAACCACGAAGAGTTGTTCCACATTATGTTGGCTCTTCGGGAATTAAATTTAAGGATTTCAACACCCTAAACTGCAAGTGGGCCGGGTCAGTCCTTCGAAAATTGGGCCCAAGTCAACATTCTCTTTTCAACACCTAGAGATTTAGACCAAACATTAAAATAGAAATATCTAACAAATAGTGCCTATAACTATATATTTAAAGAAAAATATTAGTGTTTAAAATTAATATATTTTAAGTTTTTTAATATCGCTAAGTGTTATTTCCATTTAACACCTTTTGAAGATAAGCAAATATTTTAGCTTGGCTCGATCAGATATATCAAATTTGGCGCACCTGTGTATGATCTCTCCATTTTCTTAGCTAGATAACTCCTATTATTACGATATCTTAACTATTTCGATTTATGGTGGGTATTAATGTTGCGGGATTGGCTAGCATAAGGGGAGATGTCGGGGTTAGCATTATCTTCTGTTATTAAGGTGCAGCAAAATAATAGGGTAGATGGAATTATTTGGGTGTTTGTTTTTTATATTTATTACACTTGGCATTTGGTGGTTTTTGATCGGTGATGCTATTTTGTTGGGAGGGTTATTCATTATTTGCATCTTGATCATGGCAAATCAGGTGTAACCACAGCTACTATCTTTTTTGTAATCCTTTTGGGTATATCTTATACCTTTTCTATATTAATATATATATTTTTTGCCGACAAAAAAAAAAACATCTACTATCTACCAAGATTGAATAGAATTATACATTGAATTTAATGGTGTGTAATTCGTATATTTTAATATTAATTTGGAAAGAAATGTGTATTGCCAAATGACCACAAAAGTAGTAAAATAATTGAGTTTAACTTTTTTATTTTAGGGTTCTACTTAGAAATTTTGGAGCCTGCGAAACTACTAAAGATCATATGAGAATATGTTAAGTTTCTCAACATTTTGGTAGTTACTACAAAAAATTCACTCCCCCAAAAATAGGTTCCTGAATTTTTCAAAAATTTCTTACTCTACTCTGTAAAGAACTTTGTTTATTTTTCAATTGTTACTATTTATTTGACCCATAAATTATGAATCACATAATATTTAAGACTTAAGAGTAGACAAAGGAGCCAGACGTTCATAGCTGTATCATGTTGCCATTTGTATTACATCGACATACATGTCACATGTGAAAATCGATCTGCATACTAAAGGATGTCTGTAAATCCTTTGGGACACATTTCTATTTCTTAATTTCTAAGCTATATAGTAATTAAATCAAAAGAAAATAATATTTCATAATGTCAAACTCAAATTTTACATGACGTCAACCATTTAAAGAGTATACCCACACATACAATGCACTAAATACATTAATTAAACTTAAATATGCAGAGTGAAAATCAAGGGGAAGGGACAATCAATTTTGGCTTCCAAATTGGTTCTGAATATCGTTGAAAGATATAGTGGCTGATCCCCTTCTTTTTGCTTTCTGCTGAGAAGGATGTTCTCTCCACCCCGTCATGTATATAACCTACAAAGGCAGATCAATGACCATATAACGCCCATCTTTCATAAATAGTTGTAAATTATAACTTCAACTGGTCCGAAATGAAAATTGTTCCAAGTCCCATTTTTTTCACTGGTTTTAAGTTTGGTTTGCCGAACAATTTTACAAATTTTAATAATGTTATAACATTCCATTTTTGTCGAAGCATAAAGAGAACATATGTATTGTGAATTTGTCGTTTCTGATAATGCAACTTTTACATGCTGTAGCTAACTTTCCCCATGGGGATGTTTTTTCATGCCCTTAACTGAAAGACAAAAAGGCAACAATAACCATCCTACTGGTTTACACTTTCACTTTCACATATATACTGGACTTTCAGTTCAATCCTCCACTACTACCACTCCCCTATAGATGTTCATTGATTTTGACAGGAGTTAATTTATAAAAAGTTTAAGAGAGATTGTCAGGACATTTTCTTCTGAATAATAATAATAAAAAGATACTTTGCAAACCCAATACCCCTAACCTAAAAGAAAAACGTACAAAAATCAAATGCAATTCACCTCCCATGCAAACTGATCGCAATTTACTTGGTTCGGCAGTTTTTTCATAATCAATGGTCATGAATTCTGCCTTTTGATCTAGATTATGTCATGGTAATCTAAAAACGCATGAATTGACTAGATTTCTTAATTCATTTGAATCAAAACAAGTAGCAATAGCATCATAAACCTACACTACTATAAGTAAAAATAATTAGCTCCCATGCAGACGCATATGTATATCTTTCATCCCATTAAACCTACAAGGCTACAATAAGTAAAAATAATTAATTCCTTCATAAACCTCTTATGCATATTGTGGTAGTGCATTACTTGGTCTTGAAGCACTTAGATCATGCTAGATATAGTTTATTTTAGTATTGTGTACTCTGTAATTTGTTGACGTATATTGTATGTGTATGAAACAAATTGATTATGCTGGAGATAAAACTGAATTTTTTCTATATAAATTTACTTATATACTTGATATACATTTTACACATTGGCATAACTTTTTTCTTTTTAAGTAAAAGAGTGTAAAGGCATCATAATTGGAAGAAGGATCCCAAGTCCCAACTATGTTGGCACCCTTAATCCTGCCAATCATCTGCAGCACCCCTAAATATATTAAAAAGCACATAGGCATAACTTATATGAATATAAATGTACATCCAAAGAAACACAGTTTGACCTCAAATGCTTAAACCTCTCTCCTTACTGATATAGGGACATGTCTGGTTGGCAAAACACAATTAGAAAGAGACAGCTTTGATATAAACTACACTACTGGTTTGGTTATGAATGAATCCTCTATTTTGATTACCTGGAAGGTTGCAGGTACAGTGCCATCTTCTGCGGAAAACATTGAATCATAAATAGCTGCAGTTGCTAACGCTGTGTCCCTCTTTAGGATCTGTTCATATATGCATAACCTTTTTTCAAAAATGTAATACAACATCCAAGGCTCAACATTTGATACAGGGAAATTTTATTTAATATCCATTGGTATGAAAAGAGAAAAAAAAAAAAAAGATACTTTACATTGTTCATTTGAGAAAGAGCATTTGTTTCACCCATTGCACGGAGATGTTCTATAAGCTCCAGAGCTGCACAAAACAGAGACAAGAAATCAAGAATCACCATTACAAAAATGTATCACGAGTGCTATGAGGTAATAAATTCACACATTATTCAATGAATAAGTAATAACTTGAAACAATTCATACATGTGTAAAATAGAAAATTTAATTATAAAACCATACAGAAATAGAAAATGACAACCACTATTCCTCTTAGTTTTTTGCCAGCCTTCCCTCACTCTCTTTGCTTTTAAACATTTTCTATAAAAGCATTCAAATTTCAAACCTTCCCCACTCCTCCTTGTCAAGCGGAAATTTTGTTATTCCCACAGTGGATATTCTTTTTAGCCACCATATTGTCTATGTGGTGATCTTTTGTCCTATGGCCTTTACTTCCTATGCACCTACCAGTCAGCAATAAAAGTTACCATGCTCATATCTCAGTCTTTGGTCATCTACCACAACTGAAATTCCAAACTAAGGAAGAATACATGTAGCAAAAAATTTAGGGACCACTCATAATTCATTTAATTCATGTCATGCATGTGGAATAATTCAATTACTAAACCAAATGAAAATTCTCACCACTTTCATATTTAACTACATACTCATCAACATCAACACCTGGAAGGGTGAAACCTGCCCTAGTCAAAAGATTCCCAGCATCTCGAACCTGAAAATGGAGGACAGAAGGTCTTCTCAGTTCCAGCTTTCTTATACTATTTTGACAAAAAATACAAGTCTTCATTACAAGCATTAAAGCTACAACAAGCCAGATTAACTAACTGATCTTTAAGAGGCAGGCAAGACTAATATTTCCATGATGGACATATATTAGACAAACCTATTTGCTTCAAAATAAAGTTACTTTCACACAAAATCATGGAATTCATGATGGCATTGCCAACAGACAATGACAAGTAACACAGAACCACATCATCCTATTCAAAAGAGACAGTAACGCATTCATTCAAAATATGGTTGATCTTAACTGATAAATAAACAATTCAGGAGATAATACTTTTGCAATAACATGCCTGTGCTAAAGGTGATACTCGGGGACTGATCCCTCCTTCACGTTCCATTTGTGCCAACGTACAAGCTATTCTGAGCTCCCTGGTAGCAGCACAAATATCATTAATTAGAATGCTCCATCCATTTGTGTTCCAAAGAAATTTCATGAAATAAAAATAAACATTGTCACTTTAATGTTTCTCCACCAAGAATAGCTGCTAAAAATAAGCCATCAGGCTTCAATGCCAATCGAGACTGCAAAACATAAAAATAAAAAATAAGATAATAATAATAATGATAAGTAGGCTTAAATATGTTTTAGGTCCGTGTTTGGATCCCTAATAAATTTTTCCGTTGCATTGGATCCCTGATATATCAAAACTTTTGTTTAAGTCCTTCTAGTCGATTAAGTGATGGGTGATACCATCTCAGCCCTTGATTATATTGGGAAGATATGTTCATAGGGTGTTACATCATCACTTAACTGACGACAGAGACTCAAAACAAAAGTTTTGATATATTAGGGATCCAATGCATCGAATTTTTTTTATTAGGGACCTAAAACATATTTAAGCCTAATAAGTATGGTTGAATTTAAGGGACAGCATTAGAAAAGAAAGAAGGTAGCAACCTGTATCATTGCTCCAGGCAGATCATTAGTCCAGTGTAGTCCCAAGCAACTAACAACCAAATCCACAGAGCTGAAAACAAACCATATATAAGTAAGAACAATCCAAAACAGAAAAGCGTGAAATGAAATACAATAAATTATAATTGCCTTTCTTTGATAGGCAGAAACTCTTCGTCAGCAACAAGAAAGTCGGTCTCGACGGCGGGATTGTGGTGAGCATTTTTACAGGCTTGAAGCATATCATAGGAGGAATCCATGACAATAAGCTTTTCCACGCCACCTGGGGCTGGGATCAATCAATTAATCATAATATAAATGCTAATAGCGCGTGGAGAGTGAGATAGATACCAGGAGGGGCGGAGAGAGAGCGCGTGATAGGTTGTAATGAGCCTCCTAAGCATAGCGCGGTTGGAAAAGTCTTCTTACAGTCCTGAAAACCAACAAAGAGAATTGAAGTTGGAATTTAGAAGGAAAGGGAACCTAAATAAGTAACTAAAGGAACCTGCAAGCGGTCTAAGAGATTTTCAGCGACGGTGTGAAGAAGAGGGTCGGATGAGGGAGTCAACCATGCGGCTCGGTCGCGTTGTGTGCGCTTCAACTCGCGATCGAAGATTTGCACCTTCGAATTAGATGTCGAGAATCTGCGAAATGCCAATACCAACGGCAATTGGTGTTTGCGCCGAAGCCAAAGGGACACTGCTCTCATTTTCTTCGCCTTCCCCACCAACTCCTCAATCAAACCTTATTCCAAAATACTTACCACCATTTCTCAATTCTCAGCCTCCAACAAGCAAATCAAAATGGGCTTCATGGGTAGCCTGTGAATTGCCCCACCGGGAACAAACTAAACTGCAATTTCATAAAGTTCATGGACTAAATTCAAATTTTCCATCCAGTTAGCCTCTCACAATTTTAAGGAACAAAATAGATATTTATTCATCTTCATTTCATAAGAATTGGAGCTTAATTAAAGATAAATGATCACTTTTATCTTTGAACTTTGAAGTTATCACCCTTTATGTTTACTTTTTCGGCCACGTGACACTTAAAGGATAACATGATAAATCTATAGGCAAAAGAACCTAAATAATACAATTTAAATAAAAAATTACGCAAACGGGGCGATTTTCAAATTATTTACAATTCTGGGCGGTTTCCCCTCTTTATATACCCCAGATTTTACTTCTTGCAGACACAACCAATGTGCCTTCTGTCTCTCTGTAAATTTTTTCTCTGACATCTCTCTAAAGCTTTTGTCTGACCTCTCTCTACCAACAGGTAAGTTAATTTATTTAACTTAATTTATTTAACTTCTGAGTATTATTTAATATAT
>PYAF01004356.1:254257-286603 GCA_007407185.1 Glycine tomentella | reverse complement strand
TGTTATTTGTTTTACAGCCAATTTGTAGTCCCACATTCTCATAGAGAATCAGGCCTAACTTACAGACTGAAGCCTCTATAACCTTTGTCCTCGCATGCTTGTTCATTGCATGTCTATGAAAATATATTTGCATATTTCACTGTTTTTGTTTTCACTTTATGCAGGTACTTTGGTGAATGTGGTGATCCCACGACCACCGGCTGATGGTGAACCTGCCGCTGGAGTTGGAAAGGTGTGTTGTTGACCTATTCTGGAAATTCAGTCTCCTACTGTCAATTATAGAAATTAAGAGCACATAATTTGTTTATCTTTTTTGCCCCATTTCCTAATGCTGGGTTGATGTAGCTATGGAATCGAAATGATAGTTAATGTGAGGGACTGAGGATTTGTCAGAAATTACTGTTGGAAAATGAATATCGAGCTAATTTTTTAAAACTTATTTATTGAAGTAAGCATTTATTTTAATAAAATAAGCAATTTTTTGTTAGTTTGGTGTGTTTGTCTAAGCTACTTTTGCTTAAAAAAAAAAAAAAAACAATTTTCTGCTTATTTTAAGAAGTCCTATCTGTTTCTTAAAAAAATGCTTGTATAAAAAACGCTTATTTTAAAGTTGATATTTTTAAGTTTAAAGAAACTCACCCCATTATGCATAATTGCTTATCAAGGTGCTTTTCTTTTGGTATATAAATGCTATAAACTGCAAGTAACTTTTATTTGCAGGTGTTTTTGGAGTACGTTGATATTGATGGTGCTACAAAAGCCCGTGCCGGATTAAATGGCCGAAAATTTGATGGAAATCAAGTAGTAGCTGTTTTCTATCCTGAGAACAAATTTGCTCAGGGAGATTATGAAGGCTAATTATGTGGTATTTGGATTCTATCTTGATTAGTAAGGATAATCTTTTGTATTATTATCATAAACTTGTAAGCTAGAGTTGTGGTCATAGTACAGAAAATGTTCTATTTACCGGCGAGTAGTAAGAAAGACATGATGACAATTTGTTAAAATAGTTTTACCGGTCTACATGGATGTGTCTGGTCCCTTGAGATATTCTCTATTTGCTTGAGTGAGGTTTGTTTTGAAGTGGACTTCTGCATTAATTAAATTAAAGCTTGTTAGCTGGTGATTCTACCGATTTTTCCATTACTCAATATC
Organism: Glycine tomentella; assembly: GCA_007407185.1. Taxonomy (NCBI): domain Eukaryota; kingdom Viridiplantae; phylum Streptophyta; class Magnoliopsida; order Fabales; family Fabaceae; genus Glycine; species Glycine tomentella. The sequence goes on along the minus strand of PYAF01004356.1, from coordinate 285,448 downwards.
ACTAAAATAAACCATAAGCTTTTAAATGGCTTCAAATTTAGTGCCCATTGGCCGTTAGTATATGCGCCAGTTTATTGAGAGCGTTGGCGTGAGGGTTTAATTTTGGATATATACGATGGCATTATTATTGGCTAAAGTATATTTGTCTTTTCTATTTTCAATTTGTACTAAAACTATTTATATTTATTGTCTGTTTTTTGTTCAAATCTTTGAAAACAGGAAGCAAAATAAAAATATAATGTATTAAAGTGAAAATAGAAAATGTAAAGAGAAAACATAATCGCAAGTAAATGTCCATTTATCTTTGAAGTTTGGGTTAATGTTGCCTTTTTTTTTTTTTGGTGGAATCAAGGGGAAAAATCCCAAGAACTAAAACTAAAAGTCGCGAGGAAAAGCAGCAGAACCACAAAAATTCTTAAATGTCCATCTAAAAAAATAACCAAAATTAAGAAATTACATCAGCTTTGACAACATTCACAACAAAATGAGGAACAACCTAAAAAGTTCTTCACTGTCCACCTAAAAGGATAGCCAAAACTAGCAAAAGCATCCACAACTTGGTTCCCTTCTCACATCGCATGATTCCACTTCAAAAAACCTCCTTGTAAAGAATAATCCAGTACTACTACCGTTTCTTTTGTTATAGTATATTTACACTGTAACTTATATTTCATAAATAGAAGTAGAGATAGTATCTTAAATCACACTAAAACAAGGATGATATTGATAAGAAGGACATTCATTGTTTAGTAAAGATATAGCAACCTGAGAATCAGACTCAACAATAAAGTACTTGAATTTGCAACTCCACGCAATTTTAATACCAAGTACAATTGTCCAAAGCTCAACTATACTAATTGTTGCATTTTGGAAACAATGGTTGTGGTTGATTTTGTTGTATAATTTTGAACTCTTTATAGATTGATTCAAAATGTAAAATTTATTTCATTAGATTTATTTATATTATAATATTCAACTAAAATTTGAACTTAAAAAACCATAAATAAGGTCAAAATTGACTAGAAATTAAAAGGATGCCTATGTAGTATACGGAGGATATATTTTCACATTGATTAAAATTATAGTATTAAACTATAAATTTAATTAGAATGCAGTGTCTGTAATTTTTTTTTTACTGTCAATCAATTATAGATTGTCATGTATGATACAATTATTTTATATGATAAATGCTTAAAAATTAAAAAATTAAAAAATTAAATTAAATTAAATATTCAATATATAAGATTAAGATAAAACATGCGCCTCAATCATATTCAGAGTTGTCATACAATTGATAATCAATGGAAATACAATACCATTTCATACACGCTTTTTGAAAGCCAAAGAATATGAAACAAAACCAATAAAATTTCAAGGATGATTAATCAAAACCAATAAACATACCAATAATGCCACATTCGATCGGGACATCATCCTCAACTGTATTTTAAGGATGATTAATCAAAATTTAAATGCAGATATATTTTTGTACAATGTACAGACAGATGGAACATCTACTCTGCTGCTATAAAAAATTTCAGTTTTCTGTTTTCTTTTTACCTTCCACTTTGTATATATGGGATAATCTTCATGTCCAGTTCTGGTGAATTCTATTATATCCATATCCAAAAGAAGTTCCATTTGTTTCGGATAACTGAATAAACAAACCAAAATAACACAATTCCATTCAGACATCAATGGTTTACAAAACTGAATGAGTAGTATGTGATCAGGGATGTCAGGATAGTCACCTTAGAGTTTATAGTTGTTGCAATCTCCAATGTAGAAAGTTTAGCTTGAAGAGAGAAATGCATAGTTAACGAAGAACGTCCATCTCCATGGATCATGTTGTATCATTCAGTAAAGGCTTTATCAACTAGCAAAATCATATAATGAGAACCTTTTGTGTGTTCTAATCTGATAAGGCCTAAATTAAACATCAGATTATTTTATTTAAGTTTCCCCCGACTTTTCAATGAGATGTATGACCATAAAAAAAGCTAATACATTAGTACGTACCATGCAGGAGATAAATATTTATTGTTATATAACTAAAAATTAATATTCTCATTCTTATATTCTTTAGATGTACATTTCACAAATTGTTCTCACGATAAAGTAAAAAATTTCTCTCAACTAACCTCAAACTACCATTCTTTTATCTATCTTTATTTATACACTTTATTTAATTTTCTTAACTACTTATCCCTTCTAATTTATCTTATTTACCTAAATAAAAAAATATTTATTCTATACAATGTACATGCTAAAAATATTGGTAGAAATAGAAATAAAAGACTATCAACATGATATGACATAATTGATAGATAGTCTTGTCCCTTAAATGTGTAAGATTTGATTCCCAATTCATTTGTATGAAAAAACATCTATTGGAAGAGTCTATCTCTTTAGTGGATTTTAATACTTCAAAATATTAGTGTTTAACTTTTGACCATAGATAAATACCTGGAGTTCAAAAAAAGAAAAAGAAAAATGGGTTTTAATATAATTAAAAACACATATAAATGGTATAACACGTGTAATTAGTAAAAGTTTGTTTCAAAGTTTTTTTTTTTTTTTTTTTACAAATTATTTGCAGTTTTCTAATAAAATATGTAAAAATAAAAATAATTTTATTACATTTTAAATTGATATTTTTTATTTATAAAATTTGACATAAATCATCAAAAGTAACAAATATTCATATGCAAATGATTTTTATTTTTGAATGAATTTTTATTAAGAAATATAGGCCAAGTCGGCTAATAAGACATTCGAATTAAAAACTGGAACCACATAAAAAATATGAAGATAAACTTCATTATCAGACCTGCCTTAGCTAAAGCATCAATAACTTGATTCGCCTCACGCAATGTAGGACACCAAATAGTCTGACCCTTCTTCTGGTAGAAATTATGTTGCATCTTAAAGTAAAATTTTATACTGTTACTAGAAAAATAGTAAATATATATTTTCGTCTCTAAAAAGTGACTGTGAATCAGGCTTTGTCAAACGACTTGTAACAAATTAATGCCTATATTTGTAAAATTCCTTACAAATTTCGTTTCTACATTTGGTTAATTTCAAGTTGGAAAGACCAATTTTCCATAAACTTTAAGAGAGTTTGAGAATAAATTGTATATACATAAGCTTTCAGAGACCAAACCGACACATGTTGCCATTTTTTTTTATAAGAAATTGTATATTTAATTAGTATTAAACTCTAAAAAAATATGAAAAACTATCGTATTTTAAAATTATCACAGTTTTTCAATTGCTTCAATAGTTATCAATTGAGTAATATATGGTGGAAGCAAATTCCAGAATGGAAGAAATGTATGTTTTATATGATTTTTGTCAAAAAAACAAAAAATAAGGCCAAAGCATCTTACATGTTGCAACTACTTCATTATTAACTTGCCAAAAACTTGTCTGCACAACTTGGTAAACTAACTGTAACTCATGCATTTCTGGAAAGTTGTCTAGTATGTTCCAATAAGTATGTGGAGGAGATCCAGTTCTTGGTCACGAGATGGAGCTCCAAACACTGATTGAAAAGAGAGTATGAGGTGAGAACCCATTAAATACTCTACCATAAAGCTTCTTCTCTTATTAACTCACTTACCCAACCAATCATCAAATAGGCTAGCTAGACTTATCACATGAATGTCATAAATATGATCATGTAATTGTCTAATAAGAAAGAGAATATATAAGAATGCATGTCCATGACCACCATTTGTGTCCAAAAAATAATTAGCCATTAAGATGAAGCATTTGAGAGACATGACTTTGACATTCACAGTCACATGGATCTTCTGGCTGTGCCTAATAAGTGGCAGATGCTTGTCTCAGGTGGTGCAGCCACGGGTTCCGCCGGGGCAACAGGTGCCATGCTTCTACATATTCGGTGACTCATTGGTTGACAATGGAAACAACAATGGGATCCTAACCCTTGCCAGGGCAAACTACAGGCCTTATGGCATTGACTTCCCAGGGGGTGCCACTGGACGCTTCACCAATGGTCGAACTTATGTTGATGCCTTAGGTACACTTCTATATATACCAATTGTTTGTATACGATATCCTCATTGCATGCTTAAGCTAGGGATGAATAATATGAGTACTTGGCCAGCATTTAATCATAATGTAGAATATATAGCACTTGAGTTATTACTAATTAGGATTATGTTGATATTCAAGTTACATAATAGTGTTAGCTCTCTTGATGTTACAGTCACTAGGACCAGTCTAGTGATTTTAAATTGCAGTCGCGGTCGCGGTTTCATCACATTTCTTGATATTGTAGGAAATTGCAGATAAATGCAGCCAATGTGGCCACAATTGCGGTCATGTTGTGATCGTAAACACTAAAGAAACCTTGACTTTGTGGCTAAGATCATAGTCTTGGACCATTGTTTAAAACCTTGAATTTGGGTTTTTGGTAGTTTGCATGAAGTAATAGGTTTAAACCTCATTTCACCGTTGTACAAAAAGAAAAGAAAAAATCTCTTTGATGTTACATGGCTTAAATTTTTATTAATAGAACGAAGAAAATGTTCCATACTTCTCTCCTATGCTTACCCCCACCATATGGATTTATTTTGTAGCCAATAACTATAGGATAGCAATAACATGCCAAGTTTTTCTTATAACGTGTTTGGTTCTAAGTTATATTTCATTTGACGTGCATTGCAGCAAAAGCTAAAAATAGTTTTTTGATAACTTCTGTATTATTTGCGCCATTTTACCTAGTTTTATTTTTGTTGAAAGACATAGGTACCACTTAACAATAAAAACCTATATGTACGTAGCTATTTTTACTTCAGACTACAACAATGTTGACAATTGCAGCTCAGCTTCTGGGTTTCCCAACATATATTGCTCCGTACTCAAGAGCAAGGGGTTTGGAACTATTAAGAGGAGCTAACTATGCATCTGGAGCAGCAGGCATTAGAGAAGAAACAGGAAGTAACCTTGTATGCAAATTCATATTCATGAGTATTTTGAGAAATTAAGCACATATTAAATGTACATATCGTTCTGTGAGGCACAATAATTCCTGAGCGACACCTCCTCTGATTTTCTTATGTAATTGTTTGCAGGGGGCTCATACATCATTGAATGAGCAAGTGGCTAACTTTGGCAACACAGTGCAGCAGTTGAGAAGGTTCTTCAGAGGAGACAATGAATCACTTAATAGCTACCTAAACAAATGTCTATTCTTTTCAGGGATGGGAAGCAATGATTACCTTAATAACTACTTCATGTCAGATTTTTATTCAACTAGCTCAGATTATACTGTTAATGCTTTTGCATCTGTCCTTCTTCAAGATTACTCTCGCAAGCTATCTGTATGTTATCGACATCTAATTTTAAATGACTCTACATATGGTTTGCATTAGCATTCAGGGTCATGTTAACAAATAATGCATTTCATTCCGATGAACACAATGTAGTATCAAGGTAATGGAGTGGTCAATTGCTTGAGCAATGTAATTTGAGAACCTAATATGTACTTCAAAACCAACCATTTTGACAAAATATGACGATGACCTTTTGAAGGCCTAGATATACAAATCAGTTAAATTAAGATGTATATAATAACTGATTCCATGATCACTTGCATTAACATTTAGTGCTATGTAGTTTCTCTTATTATTCCTCAGTCTAGATGGTCTACTTTGGCTATTTGCTTTGTATTTTTAATCCTATATGTTAAGAAGGATTCTATTTGTCTTGCATGTCCTTATATGATGTGCTGTTCACTTAAAATTATCCAGGAACTATATTCGCTAGGAGCGCGAAAAGTGATGGTTACAGCAGTTGGCCAAATTGGCTGCATTCCATATCAACTAGCTCGTTTTCACGGTAACAACAGCAGATGCAATGAAAAAATCAACAATGCCATCTCGTTATTTAACTCTGGCCTTAAGAAAATGGTTCAAAACTTCAATGGAGGGCAGCTTCCGGGAGCGAAGTTTGTGTATCTGGATTTTTATCAAAGCAGTCAAGATTTATCTTCAAATGGAACATCATATGGTAATTCTCTTTGTCTTAGACTTGCCTTCTAAATTCTAATCATGTTAAAGCACATGCTCTCAAAAGCTGATTTTGCACTCTCTCTCTCTCTCTCTCTCTCTCTCTCTCTCTCTATATATATATATATATATATATATTATTTCACACAGGGTTTGATGTTATAGACAAAGGGTGCTGTGGAGTTGGCAGGAATAATGGGCAAATTACTTGCCTTCCTCTGCAACAAACATGTGAAAATCGTCAGAAGTACTTGTTCTGGGATGCTTTCCACCCCACCGAACTGGCCAATATTTTACTAGCAAAGGCAACATACAGTTCACAATCATACACTTATCCCATTAATATTCAACAATTGGCAATGCTGTAAAAGTTTGGTTTATGTTTGATATTGTCTGTTTGTGTGGTGGATTGATTATAGTATTCATGATATTATGTTGTAAGAATGTGATCTTGGTGCTTAAACCATTAGATTTCCTTTGTACACGTCTGATGCCATTGTGTAGGAATAATATAATACAATAAGGATGCTTCAGTCTAACCATATATGAATCACTTCAGGCAGCCTTCGATTTTATTTTATTTTGCTCCCTTTCTTCCTTCTCCAGTATTTAATTTGTGCCACTCATAATTCAAATTCATTATTAGCTTCAGTAGAAAATAGTTGCTAACGTGTACGATTAGATTAATGTTTAGCCAGAAAATACTTTGTGTAGTTTAAACCAAAATATATAGGAGGCTGACAGCGCATGTTTATTTTTATGAATTAAATTGGAATACATAGTCATTGTAAAGATTTTTACCAGTTTGGTGATTAAACTCTCATTTACCAAACATATCCTTACTGGTTGACAGTGTAAAATTCATTACATTGATAAGTGTATAAAAAATGAAACTCTTCTTTCAAAGCATTTTTACTATGAGTTATATTACCAAATATATTAATGGAAGCCTATACATTTCTCTTGGCAACCAATTTCAAATCTGGTTAAAATATCTTAAGAAAAGGGTATGGTCCTATTATAAGAAAAGTAGAAAAAGAGAATGTAACCACTAGTTCATATGAAAGTTGCAATTGTAAATGAAGGTAGCAGTACATGACAGCCATTCTGACTATTAATAGATTCCCTATACTAAATTTGTTACTCCACACACTTCTAATTACTAAATTTGAGCTGATCATTCAAGTTGACACCACATGATTCCCACTTATTAGCGGGCTCAATTTATAGCTCAGCAAGTTGCCTTATGTTTATAGGATAAACAAAATTGGGGTTCCCATTAAAAGCCATTCTTCCCATGAGAATGTTCACTGCTTCTGTTGGGTGGAATGCATCCCAGAACACGTACTGACGCCTATTAGGGCATGGTGTTTGAAATGGAAGACATGTAATTTGGCCTCTGTTTCTTCCAATGCCACAGCACCCTCTATTTACCACAGTGAACCCTACACATAAAGAAACTAACCATTAGTCTCATTATCAAATACATGTTGAAAATGTGCATTGCAAAGTGCTAAACCATAAGTTTAAAATAATGTAACACTTAAACTATTAGTCTCATTATCAAATACATGTTGAAATGTGCATTGCAAAGTGCTAAACCATAAGTTTAAAATAATGAAACACTCAGTTTTATGTGTTATATTTTGAGCTGGCAATGCAATAGTATCTTTTGATTCATACCATAAGATCTAGCATTGAGAAGGATGTCCTGGAACATGCGGGAAGAATCAGCGAATATGAATCTGGCACCAGGTAGATTATTATTGAAATTTCCTAACATGGTCTTCACATTTTCATTGAAGGGTTTCACTAGCAAGTTCACTTCTTCGGAGCAGGTTCCGGTTGTGCTTTGAGCCAGTATGCTTGGAATGCATCCCATTTGCCCCAGTCCAGCAATCACAAATTTCCTTGCTCCAAGATTGTAAAGCTTCTATATCACATCATGAACCATTAGTTTTTCCTTTTTTGACTCTTACACTATTTCCCATTAGTTGTTTGCAGAACATTACATTAGCAACTTCAATACTTTTTTGTTTTCTGATAAGCAAAAGATTCCATTATATGAAGGAAAACTAGCTTAAGCACAAGGTGTGCAAAAGCAAACAATACAAATTCTATTCTCAATACAAAAACAGAACCTTTTATACATTACATTAACCTCCCCTAATTGTTTTAAAAAACACTACATCATGTACAGTTGTACACCTATAAGGGAGTTACTATAAACGTTAAAAAAATTAAGGGATTGTGTGCAATCTGAAGAAACTAAGAAATCTTACCGTGAGCTGCTGGCTATATGTTTGAACCAAAAGATCAGCATACTGTTGTCCATTGTACTGATTTCTAGTGGGGTAATTAGGCATAAGGTAGTTGTTTAGGTAGTCATTGCTGCCCATTCCAACAAAGAATATGCACCGCGCAAGCGCTGTGGCCATATAGTCTGCTCCAAGATTCCCAGTAATTTGATTTAATGTGTTCTCAAAGTTACTAAGTTGCTGATCAAATGGTATGCGTCCAACCTGCCCAAAATAGAACCAATTATGATACAATCTACATATTGTATTTCAGTCAATGAGTTGGAAATAGAAGCCAACAAATAAATTGAGGTTTTGTTGTGTATCTTTAAAATACAAAAATAGTAACTGAACGTTTCCTAATAAACAAAATAATAAAATGATTATACAAAAACAATAATTAAAAGTTGTTTAAAGTAATGTACAGGTCAAAATCTAAAATGATAAATGGATGTTACACACAAAGTTTCTGCCAGTGGCATCAAGGATTCCAGCAGCAGCTGAAGCATAGTTTACTCCATGAAGCACTTGATTCCCTGAGGCTTCTGTGTATGCAGGAATCCAGGGAAGTCCAAGCAGTTCAGCTGCATTAATATAAACACATCATTTTCAATTCAGGACATTATTCAAAGCATGAGATTTTAACTAGTTAACGATTATTAGGGATAAAATAAAAAGCACTAAAGTAACAATGTTACTGAAAACATGCCTACAAAGAAAATTTGAACTTAACATGAATGATCTTTATGACATTATTTTTAGAAAGCATTTGACCCTTACATATTTTATTTAGCAACTACTAATATGCAACTTAATGCATGAATATTTGTGGTGGGTAATTTAATAGGACCAATATTATCTTTATGTTTTTGGTCTCTACTCACTACAGTCTAATGAGAAACACTTGTGTAGGTTTTGCCTACACAATTAGGTGAGAGGATATATTCCCCAAGTTAGGTTGAATAAATTAATCAACAATAAACAAGTTATCATGTGACAAAAACCAAGATTTATATTATTATTAAGCATGAGGTTACAATGAGTTTCTTATTGATTGGTTTAATCTACCCAACTTGGGTAGGCAGAGTCTGTTTACACATGTATTTTTCTGGTTCAAGGGCTGTGTAGTGTAGCTAAAAATTCAGGAAGAGCCCATATCCTCTTTAATGCACCATTTACTGCAAGAATGACAGAAATTTATCTACCCTTTTTGCCACATACATCAATCACATATACAAAGCAGCATGGCCATTGAAGTAAAAGAGAGAAATTTACAGTAAGCAATTATTTCAGAAAATCGCCTGTAGCTAAGAGTTAGGCCGTTAGGTGTAACAGTTGTTCACCTCATTAATGGTATTGGTAGCCTTGGCAGGCTTCCTATGTAAGAGATACACGGCAAATGTGTGATAAAAAAAGGTAAATAGTCATTTTTTGTCTCTGAATATATAGAACGTTGACATATTTATTTCTGAAAGATGAAAATTCAAATTTTAGTCCTCGAAAGTGTAAAAAGTGTGACAAATTTATTCATCTGTTAACAACTTCCGTGTATTACCGTTAATGAAAGAGCCTATGTGGTACATAGGGACCAAAATGTTATAAATATGATTTGCAACATGACTGCTGAATAGATTTTGGACGAAAATGACAGTAAGTAATCATTGAACGAAAATGTCAATAATTTATCATTGAACGAAAATGTCAGTAAGTTATAATTATATAATGGATTTGGATTTTGAGCAATGACGTTAGTGATAGATCGAAAAATACGCTAATCTTTACGGTTTCATCGATGGAGAAAGCGGCAGGCCCAAAGAGCTCTCCCATAGTGCACCGAAACGGGGCCGGAGAGACGGTCAACTTGAGATCGCTTTACCATTGGACCAAAATGTCAATAATTTTTCATTGGACCAAAACGTCAATATTTTTTATACCAAAATGTCAGTATGTTTCCATTGTATCAAAATGTCATTAAGTAATCATTTAACCAAAATGTCAGTAATTTTTTATTGGATCAAAATGTTAGTAATTTTTTGTTGGACCAAATTGTCAGTATGTTTCTATTAGACTAATTTATCATATCCCAATTTTCGTTTTATTTAACGGTAAAATATAATTTATGGGTAAATCTTTGCAAACATAACAATAACATTACAATAATCACTTAAAAAAATAAGATAACAAACATAAGTTAAAAGAAACATAATAATAAACATAATATTGATTAATAACCATAATAATATGTCACAATAGTGTATGAATGTTTATTTTGGATATTTTCTATTGTGACAGACAAATTATTGTTATTAATCAATATTATGATTATTATGTTTCTTTTAAAAATGTTTGCTTTCCTATTTTTTTAGGTGATTATTGTAATATTATTATTATGCTGTCAACGATAAAAAAGGAGGAAAGATTTATCCTTAAATTATATTTTACACTTAAATGAAACGAATTTGGGACCGGACAAATTACTGCAATAGAAATTTATTAACATTTTGGTCCAACAAAAAATACTAACATTTGATCTAATGAAAAATTACCGATATTTTGATCGAATGGTTACTTAATGAAATTTTGGTCCAATGGAAACATAATGATATTTTGGTCTAAAAAAAATTTACTGATATTTTGGTTCAATGAAAAATTACTGACATTTTGGTTCAATTGTAACTTACTGACATTTTGATTCAATAGAAAATTACTGACATTTTGATCCAATGGTAACTTACTGACATTTTCTTCCAACGATAACTTACTGACATCTTCATCCAAAATCTATTCAGCAGCCATGTTGACAATCATTTTTGTGACATTTTCGTCCCTCTATGCTACGTAAACTCTTTCATTAACAATAATACATGAAAGTTAACATATGGATGAATTTGTCACACTTTTTACACTTTCGGGGATTAAAATTTGAATTTTCGTCTTTCAAGAACGAATTTATCAACGCTCTACACGTTCAGGAACGAAAATAATTATTTACCCTTTATAAAGGCTGCATGCCCTCAAAAGACACTTTTGACCCAACAAGCTAAATGTTAAGAAAATGAACAATTCGACTACTTTATATTTCTTAATCTGTGAGCACAATCAATCATAAAGTGAGAAATCTGAATTTTTGTGACTAACTAGTCAAATTACATAAACTAGAAGAATGTTACGTTACAATTTTCCTTCTAGCAACGTATATCATATGTGTCAAGTGGTCAATGTTGCTACCAAAAAGTATACCCTTATGACTCGCTCAAATCTCAGTCAAGCTATGCTTGCAATGACAGTCTATGCTAAGAGAAATTAAGGGTGTAATAATTTCTGAATACTGACTAGTCTTATTATTAAAATATGACACTGAAATGCATATTTTATTTGCACATCCATTTGGACGCGCACACAAACCCCATAATCTAGATATATAGGCATTAACTTTTTAATGTGATTGATTAGCACTAGAAAAAAGAAAAAAGAATTGATAAAGGAGAGAGAGATACCTATTTCATCAACCATAGTGTAGCCATTAGAGAAGCGACCAGTAGGGCCTCCATTGAAGTCAATGCCATAAGGGTAATAGTTGGCCTTAGCAAAGGAAGGAAGGTTGTTGTTGTTGCCATTGTCAATGAGAGAGTCACCAAATATGAACATGGCAGGCACCATTTCTCTTTGGCCTCTCACTATACCACCACTCATCAGCAACATGAAAAGCACCAAGATTGGATATAATCCAAACTTTGCCATCAAAGTGTGATCAGAACCTGATGAGAGACACATGGAGCAAAGAATCTGTTGTTTTATTTATTTTTGTATTTGTATGTATGCAACAAAAATAGAGTGGAGTATGGTTTTGAAAGGAGAGTGAAGAGGGTTTAATAGAAGATGGTAGTATATGGCGGTGGTTGAAATGCAATCAATACATGCACCTGTTCTCTACCTTGCAGTAATTATACATACTGAAGAATCCAAGTATCCAACACTTGTGCAGGCAAGTATTTATTTACTACTTCCCTTTTCCATTTTCAAGAATTTTTCCACACACTTTCATGCACCCTCTCATTATTTTTTCGTGACCGCGCGTGCCTGTGGGGACTTGAGGATAATGTATGTTAAGTACTTCACGTAGCAATAGCTTGCCATGTCTACTGCAATCTGCATGTTGCAGAAGAGAAAGTCAAACGAGTTATTACTGCATTTAACGGGACCCTTTAATCACTTCTAGTATTAAATTTGTTAGTAGTTTCTATAATTATTTTAAAATTATTCTTAAGTTATTGATACTCATTTTCTTAATCTCTCTTTCTATTGTAGTAATCAATATAAAAACACTTTAACAGAAAAATTGAATGGGAGATTTCCAACATGTAAGAAATTAGTATTTGTTACACTTACTTATTAATACTTGCACCGCTTGAAATCTATAAAACTCGTGAGTCTTTAAATTCAGACCAGGTATGAAACTGGTAAAGCTAGTGGTCGATCAATTTAAGAGAGCGATTCAACACTATTAAACCAAATCACACAAATTTATGTCTAATATTTTTTTTTCTTTTTTAAAAAAGCCAAAAGACTAAAGGAAAGAAGAAATCTACTAAATATGGACAAGTCCCACATAATGGCCCTTATTAATGTTATAAATAGAGAAAATACTGAGATTCAGTAAATACACACAAAAATAGAGAAAATACTGAGATTTTGTGACCTTTTTATTTGGTATTTTAAAGTTAGTCATGAAATTTTACTTTTTAATTGTTGATATTTTAAAACTATTACGTTGAGCACTATATACATCATTTAATTGATTTTTAAGTGGTCATTTATCTTACGGAATTATCTTGCATTTGTTGGGCTTAAATCTCAAGTCAAGTTCAATAAAGAAATATTAGGGTTTCTTTTTTTAATAGGTCAGCGGTTAATTTTATTTAATAGGTTGACAGTTAATTTGAAAACACAAGAGAGAGAATAAGGAGAGGAGAAAGAAAGCATCAAAATTCACATGTTGAGAAGGGCAGAAATTGTCATCCTTCAATCTTCTCAATCTCCTTTTTTAACCGTTAGATCTTTGTGAAACTTTTACACAAAGTTCGTGGCTCACCAATATTAACATCTAAGGGTTGATTTCTTGAATAAAAGCTTGTAGCATCACCAGAAATTCCCAAACCGAGTTGGTTCTGAATCCGTTTTCTGAAGCAGGCAGCAGTATTGCGAGGGACATTTCTCTCATAGTAACCGTTGGATCACATTCAAACTTTGAGGAACAGTTAATAAAATCTGTTTTTACATTATAACCGTTCGGATCATTCATTGAAGGGTTTTAAAGAGGGATTGTTTTAACTTCAAATAGAGGTTATCAGAATTCCTGCTCTATTCTATCTTGTTTCGGGCAGCGATATTGAGAAAGAGTTATCTCTTTGCTCAACCGTTGGATTGTCCTTAAATTTGGTAAGTGTTTTCCTCTCTTGTAATACGTCAATTTGACCGTTGGGATTTGTTAGTTATCTTTGGTAGTAAGAATTAATTTCGTACAGAAGCCTATTTTGTATGTTTGCCTCTTGTGATGGTTTGATATAACTTTTGTTGAAGTTGTTTGTTGATTGTAATGGTTGTTGAAACCCTTTTGTAATCTCAATTTATTGATAGTGAAGAATTTGGATGGACTCCGAGATCAGTTCTGTGATTTTTATTTTTCACATTGGGAAAATTTTCCATATTAAAAATTATGATGTGTTGCTTGCATAATTATTATTTATGCATAAAATATTTTATTTATACAAGACCATTCAATCCTGAGAGGAGAAATTAGTATCCTTTTTCCAACAATATTCTCGAATAAGAGGGTAGAAATAGTTATTCTCATGTTTGTTTGTTAGAAAGTTATCAGATAGGAAAGTTGTATTCTTAAAGCTACATTATTTTTATTCACTACTCACATGCTAATGGGACTAAAAAGTTACATTCGCACCTGAACATAACAAATTATTTTGTAGTTCTACTATAACCTCCATTTTTACTTTTTTCATTTATTATTTTAAAACTTTAAAAATATTCCTAGAAATGTTAAAAACTAACTAAATGCATTTTTATATATGACAAGGAATAACATTTTGAAGTGCAATATTTTTGGGAATGAGATTCCTCGGAGTGCAAAATTATTTCGTGATACAATTTTTTTCTAAACTTTTTTTATTGTGTATATCTAAATCATTTTCATGATGGTATGTTTATACATCATATTGAACAATATGCCTCTGTTGGAATTTTGTTTTCATGACGGTACCGCAATTAGTCTATTACAATAATCTTCTTTGTAGTTTGTTTAATGTATATACATTAACATGAGGACTTCTTAGCCAACAAATTTCAAGTTGATTTTGATCAATTTAGAAAATTCACATTGGTCAACCTACCATAGTTTAAATGTTTTTGTAATACTTTTGGAGGCAAAGTATCCCATCGGTAACAAAATAAATATAATATTAGCGGTTAAGTCGAAAAAATATTATTTTAATTAAAGATAAAATATGTATTTAATGAATGAATTTTGATGGATTTTGTACGAGGAGGATCAATTATCCAACAATTTTTCATAATTAAATATCATTATTGTATAACTAGATTTTCATTATTGTATAACTAGATTTTGATGTGAAAAAAGTTGAGCATCATCAACAAGTGGAATGACATAGACTACGTGTGAATAGGAATGACAAAAGTCAGAAAAGGGCTGCCCTCCTCACTCCGGATAAGAAAAATAGGTTAAAAATGTAATTTCATTCTGTTTATGTTGGTTTTATAGGTTGGCACATCGAAAACAAAAAATTTAAAAATATTTTAATTTTTTAATTAATATTATCTTTTATAAAATATCAAATAATAAATATTTATTAAAAATATTAAATAAATTAAATGTATCACCTTAAATTTTGAAAATATTTTATTTAGAAAAATTAAAATAAGTATCAATAATATATGTATAAAATATAAAAATAAATATTAATTTTTTTAAAATAAAAAATGAGTTGGCAGCTTGATCTGCGTTGCCTTGCCTTCCTTTCAACTCATTTTTTTTGGCAGATTAACAAGTTAAAAACCTCAATTTGACCATACAAAAAAAAAGAGGTCAAAACGAGTTGGTCCGACCCCTAGGTGTGAAAGAGGAGATTAAATAGGGTAATCACAGTATGTTACTTGTGTTTTTATCCCTAATGACACTTTCATTAGCAACAAAATAGATATTAACGGCGTTGACAAATGAATTTATAAAAAAGAATTTTCATATATAAATAAACATATTGAGATAGAGTATGTGTGAGAATAATTTCTTATGTGTGAGAATAATTTCTTATATGAGAACGAAATAACAAGCACATTCTCATTTAATAAATTATTCTCACTCAAGTTGTAATATATATATATATATATATATATATATATATATATATATATAAATGAATTCTTCTTTATTTTAAAAAGCAAACACACATGAATGCAATGATTATCTCTTGTCTTCCTCTCATCTACCCACAACAAATGTCATTCAAACTTGGCTTGTGTTACCCTAAGTTGCTCGACTCTTGAAAATATGGTTGGTTAACTATTTCTTATCGATGGTATTTAGAATGGAATATTTTAAGATTTTGAAAAATGGAAATAATAAAAAAATCTTTGGTAAAAAATACGAATTTTATTAACAAAATATCTTAAGAATATTGGATAAAATATAATTAATATTTTTTTTGTTGAAAAATTAAATGAAGTTGCATTGAATATATATCATGGTGTGTATTAGTAAAACGTTTTTCCATAAGAAAAAAAATATATATCTTTTGATTTATTCAGACACTTGTTAGCATCTTTGTAAGAACATTTCTCAGACATAACAGATTTTTTAAAATGTTAACTTGTGATTAAGTAAGATACTATTGTTAGAAATTCTAAAAAGCTAGGTAAAAGAAGATATAGATATGAGATCTTAAGAACAAGAAGATGAGTGGGAAAATCTATTTTTTTTATCATACTTTGCATCTCATGCATAATTTTTTTAGGACTCTTAATTAGAAAATTTAAGAAATTGCTACTTAAATAATTTACATAGTGCCTTAATTATTTAAAGAAGTACTATCTAATAAGTGTCATGCCTTACTTTGAAGAACTGATACTATATCATAAATTTTAAAATTAACTTGAGATAGTCCAGAGAGCTTTCTATCTAAAATTTTGAAGCTGAAAAATATAACCAATTCAAGGCGCCCTATGTATCACTTCTGTGAAATCTAATAAAAATTCATTAAATTGACTCTCCTAATTACTGTGTGGCTAACCTTGGTTTCGTTATTCTGACCGATACAAATCGTGGCTTGGCTATGGTTCATTTCTTGGCTAACAAATAGTATTGATGGCCAAGATACATATCTTTATCCTTAAATAAAAAGCACGTCGGTAAAGCTTTTTAACAAAATGATTTAAAAAATAATTAAATTAAATTCAGTAATAGAATTTAATTTTCTTGGTAACAACCCCTGCATTTCGATTTATTATAGAAAAATATTTACACGTACTCATGCCTAGAGTAACTAAAACCCAAAAGATCAACTTATTAATGTAAAGTTTTGTGTTTATATAAGTGAAAACAATTTATTTAAGGGAAGAATTCGTGTTCAATTTTTGCTATGTAAACTTTTCGTGGGTCAACAATAATCACAAATCACAAATAGACTTAGTCTCTGACCTAATGGATTAAGAGACATCCATGATCTCTGATTTAGAAAAAAATGTTTAACTTAACTAAAAAATGCTTAATATCCTAATAAATTGGTGGAAAAAAATGGAGAATAATAAAATAATCAAGAGGAGAAACTCCATCGTGCAAAGATACTACTAGATTAATATAAACTGAGCGAACAAGATGGCATTAAGCAATTTCATCTCAAGATACAAAAGCAATTTAGACTCTTGAATGAGCCTAATTATTTATGACCAAATTTCACTATCCACTCTTGCTTTTCATTGTTACTATGGCCTCAAGAATGGGATAACTAAGAACCATTACATAGGTGACCAGGAAAAGTTGACCAAACATTTCTTCAAAATCCTTCACATTGAATTTGAATAGTCTCCATATACCAACAAAGAAGCTAACAATGTTGGCTGCGAGTAATAGAACCAATGGAGCCATGAACACAGCTGCACCTTGGAAATCGAATCTACCTTGCTCATATTTCTTGAGCTTCTCTTTGTCAATGGCTTTGTTTGACAAGTTGAATTTCACCTCTTTCAACCCCAACAACTTCTTGATTCCATCCATAATTGCAAATATACTGGTAACTGACTTCAGAATCCAAATTCTTTGTTCATCCCACCACATTGCTACAGAGCCATCCCCAGAGAGAACCTCAATCAAATGTTGAATCTGAGTAGATACATACACAAATGCAAACACTGCAAACCAAGGATCTGTGGCCTGTGATAGCATAAATAAATCAAAGCAAGTCAAATTCAAGTATGTAAAAAAGTTAACTTGATTATATTTCAATGCTAAACAAATGGAAAATAAAAGAAATAGAGTATAAAAATAAGGTTAAACTATTTCAAAAAAATTTAATTAGGTCCCTAAACTAAAAGAAAAATATATAATTGGATCCTTAATCTTTTAAAAAATTTATATTTGAGTTCCTAAGATTTTTAAAATCACCATAAATTGTCATTTTCTAGACATTCCAAGTTGCTATAAATTAACTCTAGGGACCCAATTATAATTTTTTTACCATATCAAAGACTTACTTTTTTTTAGGAACCAAATTAAAAAAATTCCAAATAGTTTAGAAAATAGATTAATATAACCCAAAAGTAAATTAATTGAAGAGTAGTCAAATATTTGAATTGGAAATTTACCTTTGGAAACACAGGGATTCCTTTGAGGAGGCATACTTGAGGTACTATGCCATAGAGGATGAAGACAACAGCATAAAGGGATGACATTGTCATGAAGCAATAAGTGAATGTGTGAATTATGGACATTCTTGAAAATCCATAAGTGAATGGGCTGTATTTGGAGGAGACACCAAGCAACAAAAGTTCAGACAACCACTTAACCAACTGAAGCATGCCTTCCTTGATGTCGGTGGGAGCACAACCTAAGAAACATGGTGTTTTGGGGTAAAGATATGCTGATTTCCATCCTCTGCTGTGAAGAAGATAGCCAGTAATAGTACTCTCTAGTAATATGCCATATGAGAATCCCACCTGTGGAGGGTACCAACCAAATTTACATTTGGAAAATCATCAATGTTTGCCCATAAACATCTAATTTAACATTAATTAATTGAATAGCAAATATGATATTATAAACACTTGCCTCTGTGCCCCAATTTGTGTTATTTTCGTAGGAACAAGAGGCCACTACTTGAGCTTCTCTTAACATTTCATCTCTTGAAATATCCTTTTTGCTAGTTTTCTGTCCACGGATGGCCTTCAGTGATTCAATGTACGCGGTAGACTTGCCAAAGTACTTTTGTGCATCATGCAAATAGTCATCTACAATCATAGATTTATATATATATATATAAAACACAAACTGGTGAATCACATACTATCTCGTCATAAAATAGAATCATATAAAAAACGAATGATTTTTTAGGGAAGGCCAAACTTTATAGGCTTAAATATTTTTTCTCTCTGAAATTCAACATTTTATTCATTTTTGTCTTTATAACTTTTATTTTATTTTAATCCTGGTAAAATATGTTTTTTTTTTTTTTTTTTCATTCTTAAATAGCATTTTAAACAATAAACAGTGAAAAAATGTTAAATTCAATGGAAGAAAAAAGTATTTAAACCAACTTTACATCATACCACATTTTATTAAAAGTATGTGAAATATATTACAAGAGAAAAATGGTGTGTAATATCAACAACAAAATTATATTGAGGCCATATCTACCTTTTTGGTTTGGACTTCCAAATAGTAAAGCACTTCTACTTAAGTAATTGCCGCTGCCAGAAAGACCTGGACCTCTTAGTCCATCCATGCCTTGCCACATTGTCTAAAAGAAATTAAGTACTATATGTTATCAGACGAATGATCAAATAGAACAGACAAGCAGTAGTGAAAGGAAATTTAAAAGGGCCTAATCCTAATGATTACCTTAAAAGCATTTCTAGATTGACTATCATAAATGTCCTTTTTGCTAAGGTTGTGAAACATTTGAGGGAATTGAACAAATGCAATATATTTGGACGTTTCAGGATCAAGAAAGAAGCACATGGCTTGTTTGGCAGAGGTTGGATCATTGCTATACATATCACAATCCACTACTAGAACATAAGGTCCATTACTGATTAAACCTGAGACTCTGAGCTGCAACCACAGTTGAAGTGCTACATTGATTAAGCAAGAAACTCATACAAGTAGTGGGGGAAAAGAAGAGTATAGATTAAATTAATTCAAATAGTACACACCAATGTGTTGAGGGCTCCTCCTTTGAATTTGTGAGGAAGGGATGGTCTTCTTTCGCGAGACACATAAACAATAAGTGGCATTCCCGGTTGGTCATTTATAATCTAAATACACAGAACAGAGAGACATTACCAACTAGATTTCCCTGTTTCTCTTCAACCAACAACAAAAATTGGCTAATTAGTTGAAGAAGTACGAACTCACACTGTGCTTATTGTTAAACAGTAATTGGAACAGAAATCAACGTTCATGATTTTGGTTTAAGCATTAAATATATAATTTTATTAATAAGTTTAACTGATTCATTCAACCAATCAAATCATGACTTTGAGATCTTTTTTTTTTTTTTTTTTTTTTTTTTTTTTGCTTTGAGATCTTGTTGATTCAATCTTTAATTCAAATTTTAAAATATTGACAAAATAAGAACTAAGAACTATTAGTTTAGTAGAGAAACGTACTTCAACTGAGATTATTTTTTAAATCATTGTTTGTTATTTTTGCATGTAGTTTCAAACATATAATTTAAATAAGCTGATTTGAGGAGACTGAGAAAATTATCATTTATTAAGATATTGAATGTCCCTATGAAAGTATATTAGTACCCACTTATAGCATACAATTGTAAATAATAATAATAATAATAATAATAATAATAATAATCGAGACTGTTTAAAGAGAAATGTGTACATTAAAGGGCTCATTAGAGGCAGGTATAAAATGAAAAGTATTCATTACGTAAGAGTAATTATAAAAGAAGTTAAGATTTTAAAATTAAATAAAAATAATATTTTGATAAATTAAATTATTGAAACTCGTTGTGTAATAATATTAAATTAGATTTAAAATGATGCTAAAGAGCGCTCAAAGCCTCAATCACGTAAGTGTGTTCCAAACTTTATTTTTTATTAATTAATTATATAACGATTATAATTATGTAGTTTTTTTTTTATCTTGAAAATTCACTCTTCAGAATAGGAGAGTCTTGTTTGGTAAGGAGAATAGGAGAGTCTAAATCTCATGTTAATTAGACCCTTGTATTAGAAATAGAGGATTCGAAAATGAATACTAATGTAATAATGATTTGCTGGACCACAAATGCTTAATTATTGAAAGGTCCATTGTCCAATATAAATATTAAAAGCTTGAATTAATTGATTTGAGGACAAAAGAAGTTGGTCTGTCAGTGAAGTGAGTCCATGATGCGCATACCTCAATACGAGGAGGTCTGTCACTCACAATACGACGAGTTTTAGGGTCTGAACCATATTTCTCTATATTTTTCTGCATTTTCTCGTATTTAGCCTGTAAAATTGAAAAAGAAAGAGAAAAAACCCACGTGAGCTCAAAATTATTAACTGTAGTAGTAACTCTGACTGAAATTAAAATCACACCTCAAAAGTACTTCTTGCACAAGATTCAAGATTACATCTGTTTATGTTTTGAAGGAAGAAGTAAGGTCAAAATTAAGAAGTTTTCAAATAATAAAAAGTTAATTTGAATTAGAAAAAATAGAAGAGAAATAAAAATTAAGCTTTCTCTGTTTATTTGAATAATATAAAAGCGAGAAAAGTCAAGTGTGTTTCACCCATACATATTTGACTGAATATAAAAGAGATAAATAGATAATATAATTATAAAGAATAAATTATTTCTTCAAAATTTGACTTTTCTCACAATATGCAAAAAGTACTGGTACGAGAGAATAATGACTTGGGTTAAGTTGATAGATCATATCAGTATGAAGATATTGATGAATCTGAAATAGTCCATATTAATTTATAAAAAATGATTAATAGTTTATTATTTTTAATCTTTAATTTTATATTTTTCTAAATCTAATCATGAGAGAAAAATATTTATTTTATTTATTAATTATATCAATTTTAGCTTTCCCCCATTTTCCTGTACTTTTTTCTATTTTCTCTTATTTTATTCAATTTAATTTTAAATATTCAATTGAATGTTGTGACCTGAACTAACCTGATTGTAGTAATGTAGAGCAAGTTTACTCACAAATTTAAGAAAGGTAGATGACCCAATCAACTGGATCCCTTTTAATCAAATTCTATTTTAAAATATACCACAAACCTCACTGTGTTCACCCGTAACTTTAAATGAACTTCCTGTTATTTTTTTTTCTTCTCTACAGTCAATTTAGAGAAAATAGTATATTTCTTTATCCATCTTTTATTTTCCTAGTTTTTCTTGAAATAAAGAAGTTCAGTGTTAGAATTATAAAAATATAAAATGGTTAACACCTATATATAAAATGTTAAGGAGAGATTGATGTCTACCCATCATGTTTTTCCTTCGGTATTTTTTATTTTATTTTAATCCAAACAAAACATTAGAGATACAATCCGTGAAAAAAATATTCAGCTTTCTTTCCATGAAAAAAGTAAAACAAAAAAGTAAGAATATTGAATCCAATTCAATTCATACTCATGTTCATGATTAATTGGTGAGACTTTTAGTTACGTGGATCATTAGAGTAGAAAAGAACACAAAATGCATGTGGGATCCACCTAGGTCATTGGAAGTGAATAAGAAAGCAAGTAATAGAGTCGCACACAGAAAGAGATATAATATAATATAATACCTTGACGAGGTCTCTCTGTGTTCTGAATTGATCGTCCCGAAGAGTCTCTTGATCCTCCTCGACAAAGGGAGAGAAGAAGACTTTGGGACACCTTGAATTCACCCCATACTTTTTACAGAACGGAACCCACTCCTTGGCGAACTCAGCAGCCTCTCTGATCGCATAGAGAGTCACGTCGCACCCGCCGTCGTCGGAGAGATACACGGCAAGCTTGTCGGAGGGGTAATCCATGGCCACGGCGGAGATGATGGTGTCCATGACCTCCACGGTGGGCTCCTTCTCGGGATCGAGCGTGCACACGAAGATGTCAAGCCCCGGCAGCTTCTCCTCCCTCGGCAGCTTGTCCGTCATGACGCTCCGCGACACAGGTCGCCAGCGGAATGCTTGGTTGAAGAACCAGAGCAACGAGAGAAGAAGGTCCGCTGCGGTCATGAGAAGCCATGGCGCTGTTGGAGGTTGGAGGAAGAAGTGGGTTATGCGGTAGTAACACAGAGACAACACTGCCACTAAGTGGATGAGTACGTGAAGTCTGCTTAGGGCTAACCATGATTGAACTGTTTCTACATGGTATGTGAACCTTGCCATCTTATGTTTTCAAGCTATCACATGCTCATTCATTCATTCATTCATTCATTTATACTCATTCCTCATCTGTAGAAAAATATAAGTTAGTAGTACAAATACAAATTAATTATGTGATGTGAGCTATTCACATTTTCAATATTCTATTACCTAAAAGTCAAAAACATTTTTTTTAAGCTCCCCGCGTGGAACTCGCTTTAGCATTATTTTATGTCACTCACAAATGCGATTGCCGCGTGGGTGGCTTTATATATAATAGGTTTTATACCTTATTTTTTAACGATTATGTCTATCCTTCTTTTATTGTTGTCACATTATAAACTGTTTAAATGAAATGTACTTTCTTTCACACAAATTATACTTTTACTATCTAAGAAATAAATAAATAAAATATTATTGTATGAATTATTGTATATCATATCTCTTGCATTAATATGTAACCTAAACCTTAAATTGGAGTATCATGGTATATTTCAAATGAACTTCTAGGGTTTCTAGGGTTAGGTAAGATATCATCAACATATATAAGACAAGTGGGGTAAAATTACCCAAACTGGATAATTTTATTTATAATTTATTAAATGAGGGAAAATTTTAAATTAATAATCAAAAGGTAAATCGTATGATGTGTCACAACATAATGAAGTCGTCAAAAATGGATAATTTTATTCTTTTACGGAAGTTATAAAAAAGTCAACAACTTCTTATTTTTTTTCTAAAAATTATGTTTTTAATGATGTGTCGTAATTTTTTTAAATTAATTTTTAATGACTTTAAATTAGTTTTAATTTTTAATTTCCAATGTTTTTGTTTCAATGTTTTAAATATTTTTGTTACTAATATCAACAATAATATTAACTTAAAATCTATCAAATAATATTAAATTATTTTTAAATATTTTTAATTAATTTTTACAGTTATCATTAAGTAAATTAATAATTTTGTACAATATCATTAATTAATTTTATTTGATAAAATAATTTTAATATTAACAACAGAAAATATTATAGTAATAAAAATAGTTGTCAAAATAAAAACAACATAATACATTAATATAAAATGAATAATACAAATTAAACACAAATATAAAAATAAAAAGTATAAATAATATTAACTGTCAACTTGCTTGTATGGTTAGTTATTATGATTATGTTCTTCAATTCTACATAATGAACTTTCTTAGGTCTATTTAGAATTGATTCATCAATCTCATTTTGCATACGATTAGTGGCTGATCTTTCTGCTTTGTCTTGTTGTTTCAACAAATATGTGTAGTATATTTTTATTTTTTTATTTAATTTAAGTCTTTTGTTTATATTATTTTTCTAATGTACAAAACAAATAATAATCCTTAAAACTATTTAAATAATATAGAAAATTTATTAAATAAAACATTATACAAAAATATAGAAAATATTAAATAAAACTTTAAATTAAAATTAATTTAAAGTTGTTAAAAATTATTTTTAAAAAATTAGGATGACTTTGAAGTCGTTAATTGGTTTACGACTTCAAATAACTATCTTAAAAAAATTAAAAGACTCTGAAGTTGTAAACCAATTTACGACTTCACATAAAAAATTTAAAAAATAGAAATTATTGACTTTTTTACAACTTAAGTAAAAAAAATCCAAAGTCGTTTATTTTTCATGACTTCGATGTCAAAAATTGGTAACATATCCTACAACTTACTCCTATTAGGATATTATTTGAAATTTGTCCCCATTGTGTAAATTACAAATAAAATTACCCCCTTTTGGTTACTTTCCCGGAGAAGTGATCTATCCATTTTATTTTGTTTGTTACCATCATAATTTGAAGCTTTGGCTTCTTGATAAAATCTCAAGGTATTTCTAGAAATTTTTGATCCTTTGAGACAATTATGAAATTAATCTTTGGTTTAGGACTAACTCAAAGTTTCTCATCCCTCCCTAAGGATAAATTGTTTAAAAATTAAATCTAAGTCTTTCCCATAAGCTCAATATATGTTGCTAATTGAGTGAGACCATGTGTTCTACGTTACAAATCTTGGAAGTCCCTTTTACGTAAATCCTCATAATGCATGCATTCATTTAAGTTATATATTTTTTAATATTTGCATTTAGTATTTTTTTTGTTTAAATATATATACATAGAAAAAATTATCAATTTTTAAAATATATGATTCTTGATAGATTTTTTTTTTATTTGTGATATTTTGTGTGTGATTAAATTATATGATTGATTATCTTGTGTAAACTATTTAATTATTGTTTGTGATAATTTAATAATTGTTGTGAATATTTAATTGCGACGTTTAATTAATTAAGGAGGTTAACAAATAAAATTAGTTTGATATGTTTGAAGTTGTTTAATAAAAATAATGAATTTAACTAATGGGTTTAACGTAAGTTTGATGGGCTAAGGAATAGATTAAAAATAATTAGTTTTGGGCCCAAGACTCAGAAAACAAAAAATCTATAATAGGAGTGTGTTTGACAGGAACAGAACTGTGGTTAGGAAATCTGACATGGCACTGAGGGGTTGCTGTTAGTAAGTCTGGTGGTGTAAAGAGCACCAGTTTTGGGCTAAACCTTATTTTTAAAATTCCAATAAATTCCCAGACAGTTTTAAAAATCTCTTTTAGCCTTTTTCTACCCTATATCACCTAAATTACCCATCACCCAACCCAAATGGAAGATCGAGAGAGAGAGAGAGAGAAATGTAAAATATTGTTGCATGCTTGAGACATGCAATTATGTTTTGTCTTGTCAACACATTTCTACACTTAACCTAACTTGACACCTAACCTTTACATCTATGCTATAAACTTACCCTATGCAAGTTATCAAACACAATACGTCCCTTTTGCCACCCTTAAGCTGAGTAATTGATTGACCCTTCTAAGTCTCTTTTATAAACTTATTTTTAAAATAAGTATGTTTTAAAACATATTACTCACATAGGTCTGTTTTTTTAATAAGGAACAGGTGAATAAATAATTTTGACTTGTTTCATTTTCTCGTGTTTCTTTGTTAAAAAACATTAAGGAGAATGAGGATGTGGCTCCCAGGTAAACCAGTAATTGCAAATTGCATTTTCAACACTGAAAATTTTGTTGACAAAGCTGCAGTTGTTAGACACGATGATGATTATTAACGAACTAATGATGCACTATGAAATAGTAAAAATTAATGGATAGTTGCTCGAGGTAGTACGAAGGAACAGGCAAGAATTGCTGGATCCTGCATGGTCGTTTCACGAACAGAAGGCATGTGAACAAAGACACATGAACCAACGTCAGAAACAGCAGAATGCAGTTGCTGATTTCGGTATTCGCTGACACGTCTGAAACAACAAACATCAATTGCTGGTTCTTGTTCCGCTGCATTAGTATAAAAATTACTTTTTGGATTTAATACTTATTTTAAAGAAGTGATAATTTCATTTCGATTCATAAATAATCCCAATGAAATTTGCACACATTTCAATTTTCCTTTTACATCTATGTATATAAATGGATGAAATCTGGTATGAGAAACATAAAGCTAATCAAAAGAAATATGAAATGGAAATTAAGAATTACGAGACCATATATTAATTTGTTGAAGATATAATTCATTTGGTATTTAAGTTTGTTAGGCATATATAGTTAAGTTGGTTATTTTAGTTATAACCAACATGTGCTTATAAATAAGAAGTGTGATGTATGTTTGTATAAGCTTTTGATGCCTTGAGTATGAAGTAATAATAATAATAATAAAAAAACTCTTTTGTCTCTTCCTTCCTCTTTCTCTCGATCATAATCTTTATCATATAGTTCATTAGTTTCTGTTTTCATCACCATATACCTATCGTGTGTGTGCGTGAGAATTGTTTCTGTTCTAACAACTGGTATTCAGAGCTTTGTTCTTGATCTTGGTGGGAGCTTATGATTGATTCGAAGATGGCATCTGCATCTGGGAATTTACCAGCTTCTCTTCCCATTCTTAATGGGAAGAATTATGATCGGTGGTGCGCTCAAATGAAGGTGCTTTTTTGCTTTCAAGATGTTATTGATATCATCAAATCCAGTGTTCAAGAACTTGGTGCAGCTCCAATAGAGGTGGAGAAGGCAGCATATCAAGAAGCCAACAGGAAAGATGGCAAGGCTTTGTTCATCATTCATCAAAGTGTTGATACAGATATCTTGGAGAAGATATTAGGCACAAATACTGCAAAGGAGGAATGGGATATTCTCGCAAAATCTTATGAGGGTGCTGACAAGTTAAAGAAGGTGAAATTGCAAACCCTAAGGAGGCAGTATATAAGTTTCTGCAGATGAATGATCAAGAAAGTATAGCTGAGTACTTCACTTCGAATGCTGATCCTCACAAACCAAATGAAGAATTATGATAATGGTTTATAGATGGAGAAGGAGAATGGTGTTTTGGAACGGTAGAGGATGAAAGAACAAGGGGAGGAAAAAATAATGGAAAAATAAATTTTACAATATCCCGTGAAGCTTTCTTTTTAATTTTAATATTTTTAATTAAAATATAATAAATTGTTGGATCTATTAAAATGAAGAGGTTTAAATTTGATGTAAGTCTTTAAATTTATAGCTGGTGTAAATGGATTATATTCTTATCAACAATAATAAATTTAGTTTCTTAATATATAGTTGCAACAACCATATAAAATAAATTTCCATAAACTATGATAAAATTAAAAATATGAGATAATTACAAGACTTTTTTTATAACAACTATATTGTTAAAAAATTAGTTGACAAGACTCTTCATTATTCTCTATTCTTTATTCATTGGAAATTTCATGCATACATCGCAGCACCGTGAGTAAAAATTGGTTCAATAACTTTCGCCAAGTATACTTTTAAAATTATGAATACTTAATTTTTTTGTTGAAGTATATTTAAATATTTATTTCATATTAGAATCAACATTATTTATCGAAAACTTATCTTTTCATATTAGAATCACCATACTAATATGGGAATTCATTAATAACACCTAATTTTGGCACAAGCAGTGAGAAAAGGAAGTAAAAAACATCGACAGTCTTACAAAAGAAATGCGCTAGCTAAACAGGGGCAAAAGTCCCTATCTACACACAATATGTATGTAACAAGGACTTAAAACAAAAAATCTATTTTCTTAGAGTGCAAATTCTATCTCATTCATTCTTTTTCTTTGCTGATTCATATCATATCAGAATAAACCTGCACACCTCAAACAAACAGATGCATGTTGAGCCAAACCCAAAAAGCACTTCAATTCGACACCAAAACTTATTCTCTGGCTTCACGTTTTGCTCCCTGCTCTTGTTTTATTGTCTGTTCAAAATTTTCGGGATGCCTTTTTCTGAATTATACTCATGACATTTCCATACACAAATGCTCACCAACTGTTTGATCCTCTGCCCCTAACGATTAACTGAAGCCTCTTCCCAACCGACTCTTCTCACATCCCTAATTGACCATAACCAATACATTCTTTTGGATTTAAAATCCAATTAGACAGAGAATAATAGAAATCACCAGCAGCCTTGTTTCATTCCCCTGTCATGTCAAGACTTGTCCTTTCTGAGAGTTAGTATTAAAGCATTACGAGACCTCCATATCACTGCATACCTCACTAAACACCAACGCCACCTCTTGTCAGTATGTTGTTGATCATATGAAATACTAGTAGTGAAGTGAGACTCCCCGAAATCAATGACAGGAAAATATTCACGCATAAGCTGCGTGATTCAGCACCTTTGTTCCATGTTGGAACTGAAACAAGTTCAAGCCATTATCACCAAAGCAGGCCTTCACTCTCACCTTCCCTTCACTGCCAAGTTAATCTTCTTTTCTGCACTTTCTCCTATGGGAAACCTCTCCCATGCTCATTCCCTCTTCCTACAAACTTCCATGCACAACTCCTTCATTTGCAACACTATGATTCGAGCCTTTGCCAACTCTTCCTACCCTCTTCAAGCTCTATATATCTACCACCACATGCACACCACCAATGTTGTCTCTGACCATTTCACCTACAACTTTGTGCTCAAGGCATGCTCCAGAGCACATAAGTTTGCCCAAGAATTTGGCAAATGTGATGAGTTTACTATTATTTCCAAAGGGGGTGAAGTTCATTGCACTGTTCTTAAACTGGGGTTTGATCAAGACCCCTCTATTCAGAGCTCTTTGCTCTATATGTACTCTCAATGTGGGTTGGTCCATGTTGCACAACACTTGTTTGATGAAATCAGCAACAGAAGTTTGGTTTCTTGGAATATCATGATATCGGCGTATGATCGTGTCAACGATTCTAAATCGGCTGATTACCTTCTTGAATCGATGCCACACAAGAATGTTGTCTCATGGAACACTGTGATTGGAAGGCACATCAGGTTAGGTGATATTGAGGGTGCAAGAAGGGTGTTCCAAATTATGCCTCAGAGGGATGTTGTGTCATGGAATTCTATGATTGCTGGTTGTGTGTCTGTTAAGGATTATGAAGGAGCAATGGGACTGTTTTCTGAGATGCAAAATGCTGAAGTAAGACCAACAGAAGTAACACTTATTTCAGTTCTGGGTGCCTGTGCAGAAACTGGTGCACTGGAAATGGGTATCAAAATACACGAGTCTCTGAAAGCATGTGGGCATAAGATTGAAGGGTATTTAGGAAACGCCCTTCTGAATATGTATTCTAAATGTGGGAATTTGAATTCAGCTTGGGAGGTATTTAATGGGATGGGGATAAAAACTTTGAGTTGTTGGAATGCTATGATTGTTGGTTTGGCTGTCCATGGTTACTGTGAGGAAGCTCTGCAATTGTTTTCAGAGATGGAAAGCGGGCTTGATACAGTTAGGCCGAATCGGGTGACATTCCTTGGTGTTTTGATTGCTTGTAGTCATAAGGGTTTGGTAGATAAAGCAAGATGGAATTTTGATCATATGGCAAAGCAGTACAAAATTCTGCCTGATATCAAGCATTATGGTTGCATAGTTGATCTTTTAAGCAGATTTGGTTTGTTGGAAGAGGCGCATCAGATGATTAAGACTGCTCCTTTCCAAAATAGTGCCATTTTATGGAGAACATTGCTGGGTGCTTGTAGGACACAAGGCAACGTGGAGTTGGCTAAGGTGTCTTTCCAACAACTTGCCAAATTGGGGTGCCTAACAGATGGAGATTATGTGCTGTTATCTAACATTTATGCTGAAGCTGAGAGATGGGATGAGGTAGAGCGAGTAAGGAGTGAAATGATTGACTTGCATGCTCCTAAGCAAGTTGGGTACAGCCAAATCGATATCACTGAATCTGATAAGCTTCCCTAAATAAACTATTGGTCTCTTTTTTAGACTCGATATTTTTCTTCATAGCGTGCACAAACTCAAACGTTAGAAGCATTTTTCAATTTTTAAACTGCATACTAAATATGTCAACCATGTTCCCCTGTGTTAAGTGAATATTCTTTAGTTAGGCTAAACAATCGGTTGACATGACGACAATGAATGAAGCTGGGAAACTTAAATCAGGAAAATAATTATATTTACAAATCAATTTAAAAATTATTATCCATAATAATTTGATTGATCCTGTTAGAATTCATTTACAATGTTACAATAAGAATTCTTTACTTACTAAACTTAGGGAATGATTGATCAATCCTGTAAGAATCGAAAAAACGAGACAAATCACTAATATCAGTGGACAGGTTAAAGCTTCTCGTATTTTCAAACAACTGTTTAAAAAAATATTGGACAGGAACGAGTTATGTTTTCAAAGTAACTAGATTTTATACCCTGCTTTGCAAGGATTTTTTAAATTATATGTTTTTCATATTTGTATTTAATTTTTTAAAATATATTTCCGTAAATAAAATTATCAATTGTCAAAATATTTAGTAATATATTAAATATAATTATATTAAAATTAAAGAAGATGATTAACTAAAATTATTATTGAACCTATGCTATATGAGTAGTAATATTCATGCAATAGCTATATGAAATATATAAATTCAAAAAGAATGTAAATATGAATATATAATTATTTAAATTTGAGTGTATTTTTTAGGATATTATGCTAACATGAATTAATTTTTAAATGCATTTATCATAAAAAAGAAAAGATTTATATTAATTTTTTTGAAATAGCGTGTGTTTTTTATATTCAAAAGCCATATTTGTTAATTACTTTAAAAGGATGTTTTTAATCAATTTAAAGATATTAATTTCAATTTTGTAATATT
>PYAF01004356.1:229164-254157 GCA_007407185.1 Glycine tomentella | reverse complement strand
TTTAAATTTGAGTGTATTTTTTAGGATATTATGCTAACATGAATTAATTTTTAAATGCATTTATCATAAAAAAGAAAAGATTTATATTAATTTTTTTGAAATAGCGTGTGTTTTTTATATTCAAAAGCCATATTTGTTAATTACTTTAAAAGGATGTTTTTAATCAATTTAAAGATATTAATTTCAATTTTGTAATATTGTTGAAGTTTTGAGTTGGTTAACCTCGTTGTGTCACAAATTTAAACACTGTTATTATTATTATTCACAGAATAATTATATTATCATTACTTGTTATTTTTAAATTATTTATGAATAAGGATTATAATTCCAGTTTTAATGTAAGTAGGTTTTTTCATTGTGAAACTTTATTTATATTTATTATTATTAATATTATTATCATTATTATATATATTCGGAAAAAATTTATGCTAATAATTACTTAAATGTTAATACTTGTTACAAATTTGATTATGGTTTAAAAATAATTTTGAAATATATGTAATACTTTTTATAAGAAAAAATATTTAATACTTAACTGTCATAAATTAAGAGATCTTTAACAAAAAAGATTTAAACCATTGTTTAATTATTTTTAATAACAAATTAACTTATCAATTAAATAATTATATAACCTGAATTTTAAATGTCAGAAGATTTATTGACTTTCTTTATTTTAAAAAATAAATTAAGGATGCACATTTTTTGGCAAATGATATACGTATGTTTTGAACAAATTAAACAACCAAACAATAAATAATCATTTTTTTTAAAAAAAAATAGTAAAAAGATAAGTTTTAGGTAAAGAATGTTGATTCTAATATGAAATAAATATTTAAATATACTTCAACAAAAAATTAAATATTCATAATAGTATACTTGGTAAAATTTATTGAACCAATTTTTTCTCATGGTGCTACAATCTATGCATGAAATTTCCAATGAATAAAGAATAGAGAATAATGAACAGTCTTGTCAACTAAAATTTTAACAATATGGTTGTTATAAAAAAAAGTCTTGTATTGATCTTATTTTTTAATTTATCATATGAAAACATTGTGATTTTTTATGGAAATTTATTTTATATGGTTGGTGCAGCTATTAAGAAACTAAATTTATTATTGTTGTTAGGAATAAAATCCATTTACATAAAAGTTTCAAGCGTAAGTTTAAAGACTTACACAAAATCTAAACCCTTCAATTTAATAGATCCAACTTTATGATATTCATTGGACGTAAAAAAAAAAATTATGGTATTTTAATTAAAAAATGAAAAGTAAAAAGAAAGCTTGGCACGGGATATTGTAAAATTTCTTTTTTCCATTATTTCTTCCTCTCCTAGCCTTGTTTATCTTCTACCGTTCCAAAATACCATTCTCCTTCTCCATCTATATTGTTCCAGAACACCATCATCATAATTAAAAATCAAAATTAAAAAGAAAGCTTGACGAGATTCAGCGCTAATGCACAATAAAATTGGTCCCGTAAACAACAAAATTGATCGAAGTGATGAAAACTTGAATTGAAGTTTCCTTTAGATTTTAGAACAGGGTGCTCTAGAACGATCCAAGGCAAGGCCAAGAAAAACAAGTAGCAAGGATCAATTATTTAGATCATTATATGCAATTTATTTGCCTCCTGGCAGGAATTAACACCTGGGTCAAAATTGAAAAAGACTTGCGTTAAACCCTTAATCTTTTTACACCTGGTCTAAATGAACAATTGAAAAACGCACGTCGTGTCAGTACCAGCCGATGGCTCTCCTCCTGGAACCACCGAATGCACCGGCGGTGATGCGTCCTTGGATCAGCCTTTAGCCATTGGCGTTGGTTTTATGTCGTACGAAGCGTGACTGTTAATTGAAGGTACCAAGCGCGCCAATTACTGCATGTGCATGTAGTACACCCATGCAACCACGACATCTTTTCATTCTTTTGACTCATTAGATTTACTAAGTCATATCATGTAAACAGATCATATCCCAAACAAAAATAATATCTCAGTATTATTGTACTCACTTAGATAGATACATGTATATATAGTAAATTTATTGCATTTTTGGATAGACAAACTAAATTCTAAATAAATCTATATATTATAATTTGGAAAGACAAATACACTCTTGAAAGGGGAAAATTTGTTTTCCTACCTGATGATCCAAATCTTATATTATATATCATCGCATTCATAGCCAACATTAAATGTTGAAACAATTTTATACACATAACTAAAATTTCGCACTAAAATTTTTGCGAATTAGAGTAGCTTGAAAACTTTAGGGAAAACAAAAAGAGTAGCTATAAAAAGTTTATAGTAAACTCTCCTACAAATTAATTAAGAAAAAATATTGTATAAAATAATTATGAATACGAATCTTCTATCAGGAAAATATCTTGTAAGTTTTTGCCGAAACAATAATTGTTCGTATTCCTCCAATGGGTGCAAGGATTGCTATTACACCACCAACAATGACGCAAATCTGTAATTAAAATAACAAAATAAATAAATCATGTATATATATTCTTCAATATGAACATTAAGCTGTGTTTGAATAAGTTTATTTAATATAGAAAAGTATACCCATGATGCAACCCAATGGAAACTCCATCTTTTTGGGCTTTTTTCCTTAAGCCATAGTATACCAGGAAGCTGCACCAAATGTTTGAAATTTAGTAGCTAGAAAGACATTAATACTTGTAAGATTTAAGCATGATAACACATATTATTTCAAACATTACAATATAAGATGTTGATGTGAAAGCAAGTCCTCCGAAGAAGCCCAACAATCCTCCAAAAAATGGAATACACATGCCAATAATTCCTACCACACCTACAAAGAAATGAGATGATACATTATTAAAATTAATTATTTATACTCGCACTTGTAAATAAATAGATAAAGTCATGTGTGATATAATTCTTACAAACAAATATGCTTCGACTAACTAAGCGAAGAATCCTTGAGGGAGTAAATTTCCAGTTTTGCACCAAAGTTGTCTCCATTGTATCAAACACAGGCATAGCAAAAACCTTGATATATAATTAAAAAAGAAATTTAAAACAAGTACGTATATATTAGTTGAGTGGAGTTATATATAGCAAATAACTAATATATTTTGACACACTTGATTTGATTTATATAGATATATACCTGAAAGCTTCCTAAGACATGAAGGAAAACCATGAAGTTAGCAATAGCAATAAGCCAATTGGGGTGTTCGAGTGTGATGAGGACATCATCGTCGACAGCATTTCCATATGCCCAAAAGCCAGACACTGCAACTGCAAGATAGCAAATAATAACTATGGTGTATGCCACTGACACACCTCGCCACATTGGTATTTTGGAAGGTTTTTCTTCTGTCGAGGGTAACGTAGCTTGGATCTCTAAAGCAACACTGTGTCCAGCAAAAGCAAATGCTATGGTTCCAAAGGCATTGAATGCGTCAAAAACTATCCCAATGGTTGTGTGGGATGGAACTCCATAATCAGTTTGATGATGATGATGTCGACGTTCAATCCCCTCAACGATTGACATGCAAAATGCCACCATGGAATAACTCCATGCAAAATATGTTATTTAGACATGATATTAGCATATGCACTACATCTTAAACATTCATATAGAAAGAAATATGCAAAGGAGAACTAGTTCAGTTGGATAAGAAGTGTACATGAATTATTATAAATTTTGAACATTATTTTAAATTCTTATGGATAAAAAAAAAATATAAAACAAATATGAATTTACAATAACTCAGACGGTGTCCTTAACCAACTGAATCCCTCGACTAATATTTGTTTTGTGAATATACTCTTTTAATTTAACACATTCTTCATCGTTATCTAATCTTTAAAAATCACAATCATAATGAGTTGCACGAATGATTATAAACTTTTGAACAATCTTAACCAGTTAATTAATTAAACGTACCAGATTGACATGAGAGCAGCCAGGGAAGACACTGCTTTCAGTTTATTGAAGTTAGGAGTTTGGGAAAGCAACAACTGCAAGCATACAAAGAAGAGAATGTAATATGTCTGCCTAATGTCAGTCATGGATGGAACAGCTATATCGAACACCTTCTTCAGTGACTTCCCACCGGTGACACTGTACACAATGGCCGAAGCCACCTGAACCGTTAGCTGTTGTGGCATTACCAGCCAGAATCCTTTTTTTGGGCCCATAACATGCTCTCCCAATTCAAAGTATCGATCAAACCTCTTCCCCGGGACCACTTCATGCAACTGAATAAGTTGCCACAGAGAATAAAATGTCAGGATCCATGACAACATGATCATGAAAACACCTGGAATCCTATATATAAGACACAAACAAAAGGGTATATATGTGTCAAAAGTTTGCAATGATATGATATGTGAAGCATGAAATTAAATAGAATTTGATATATATATATATATATATATATATATATATATATATATATGTATATGCATATACCATCCAAGCTGGGCTATAGCATATGGCAAGCCTAACACGCCAGCCCCAACCATAGCCGTTACATTGTGGAAAGTTGAATACCACCATTTTGCTTTTCTAGAAGCACTTATGGGCAACCAGTTTTCCAGTTTTTGTCGCTCACTAGGTGACATATTTTGATCACCTGTTGTTGCATTCCCATTGGCATGCTCCTGAAATAATTTACCAGATCAATTAAATAACATCATCATGTTGATCGAAGAACTAGCTAGTAAAACAAAACGGTGAATCATTCACATGACAAGAGCGAAATAAGAATTGAATTGCGAGTCGTGTGTATGTACCATTTCTTAATTAAGGATTATTCAAGACTCTTCTCCCAATGAATGGGTAATTATTAGAGGAAATATAGGTGTGAACTTGTTTTAATTTTGTCTGAAGGTTAATGGATTTACCCAATTTAAATATTCTAATTAAGGTGCTGGATCAGTCATGACCTCCGAACAGTGGGACAAATGACACTTCGATCAATCTCCCGGGTTTTTCTCTCTTACCTTACCCTTTTTGTCTACTGCTTCCACGTACGTTACACTACTTCCACATTTTACTCCGAATCTTATTTTTTGCTTGTAAGTTTTTATCTAAATTCTTTGTATTGTCAAATGACCACAAAGGAAATGTGTGTTGTCAAATAACTGAGGTGTTTAATTTACTGCTTAGTAAATTAACGAGTAAGTAGGAGTACTATTAGTTAATTAGCAAACTCTATCTGACAAGAAAAATAGTCATTCTCAAGTTTTTCAGGATCTAAAAGATCCTATATCTAAGGGAATAATGATCATATGGGAAGCGTTTATGTCCACCAAATTTCCCAACATTTGGTTGTAACTACAAATGTATTTTCCCTGAAATAGGTTCATGAATTGTTCAAAAATTTCTGTTTTTTAATGAAATTTTGTTTTCCTTTATAATATTTTTTAATTAATTAGTACAATTTATTTGACTCATAAATTATGAGAGTCATATATATATATATATATATATATATATATATATAAGTTGATTATGAGGGAGAAGTTGTGAAGTTCAACAAATGGTTGACAGTTGTAAAAATTCAACATGTTTTTGTTGTGTTTGTGAAAATCTCATCACTTTGGGTAAGGACTAGATGGAGTCCAAGGTTGAGGTAAATAAATATAAAAATCTTTGCATTGAATTCTCTTTTCTCTTCCTCTTTACATTATGTTATTTAAGGTCATATATACTGTATCTACATAAGAATATTCTAAGCATCAGAATGCTTAAGTAAGAAGATTTTCATAATAAGCTTAACTATTTCGTAAAATGGTATATCTAAACTAAATCATCAATCTCTTTTAAACTAGTTTAATTATATGCATCAAAGTATAAAAACTTTCAAAAAGCATGAAAATAATTTTGTGCATCAAAACTTTCAATAGTATTTTAAACATTGTCTTTCTGAGTCTAACATTCTGAGTATTGTAGTCAACACAACAACTTTCTAAGTACTAAATCATCATTACATAATCTTTGTTTTCATAACAACTAAGAGATATATTTATCTATGTAATGATCTTCTAAATATGGACAAATGCACATTGACATTAGATTCTCATAATCATATCAAATTTTATCAAAATTGCTATCAAAATGTTGAAAAGAAAATTGTTTCTAGGGGGAGTACACAAATTTTAGAGAATCTTAGGTAATTATAGGTGATTTGCACACATTGTTGGAACAACAATAATATTTTGTTTAAATGTTAATTTGCCTTCACTGGTGTATTGTATTTCTTTTTAAATCCCTTATGCATTTCCTAAGCGGAAACTATAGTAGAGTATTTTTTTAGTTGATATGGCATGTTTAATATGGTAAATATATCTTTCTTCCCCACTCAACATGCACATTACTTAAGACTCTTACATAAGTGACTTTGCTAATATTTATTTTGCAGCTTATTGGTACTTAGCTAGACACAAATCATAAAGTTTGTGCAATCAATATCAATGACATTGCCTGGTGTGATATGTTTATCAGTTGGATGTGTCGTTAGATTTGTTGGTAGCTTCATTTCTAATTTTGTTGATAATATTGTATCTTTTATTTAATTATAACAGAATGGCTAATAATCTTGTGTTGGTATGTACTTTTATACAATTTAGTTTATGATATTTCATTTAGATAGGAGAGGTCAAACTAAATGTGTTCCACTTCTTCTTTAATGAATTCTTTTTTTGAAAAAGATTAATAGTTATGGTATATTTATTTTTGAGTTAGATAGTAGTCTGTGTGACAACTTTGATGTCTTCTACAAAGTTGATATGAAATTTATTACTCTTTTCTACAAAATGCCTTATTTAACTAGTTTTTCCAATGTGAACACCGCATATCACTGGACATCTAATGACATGCCTTTAATCTTTACCAAGTCAATATATATGATTCAAATTAAGGATAATACTACGTATCTCTTCAAACCAACCTTATGTCTAAATTATGAGATATAATAAATCACTAGCTTATCAGGAACCACACAACATTATCGTTGAATTGATAACATGTAAGCATCACAGACTTCACTTCATCCAAAGATTTTGCTGCAATCATACCTTCACATAGTTCACACCATGCATTGTGATATTCCTACATAGAAGTTCTGGTGACAAATAAAAATGATCAGGTTTCCTTCACAAAATGCAAAACCATGTAAAAACATGCGTGTATACTAATGGGAAGATCACATTGTGTGATTAGTGATTATCATGAAAAGAATTAGAAAGAAATAAAAGCAATTACAGGTAGCCATTCATTCTATTAGTCGGTTCGCAAGCCTTAATATTATTTATGTTTATGCTAAAACATTACTTCAAAGCCAATTAATCATGTGACATGTATATTGTGCACTTTGTTGGTAATTTTTTTTCTTGAAGTAATTGTTTTTATAGTTATCTTAATGCAATGTGCATACCCGATCCATCACATTGCTGAAAAGTATTCACAAAATGAATGAGTTTTTGCTCCATTAAATCATGACACTTTTTGTTGTTTGTATTGGATCCCCTACCTTGGAAAGGATGGTTGCAGTTTCACTATAAAGGCTTGATTGAATAACAGACCAACCCCCTTCCCTCCCAAGGAATTTAAACGTAACCAGAAAAGAGACTGTCATCCTATTGTTAAACACACAAGTAAAAGGACAACAAATAAAGTCATTGTGTAAATGCTTCCCACTGATACCACTTTACAATGCGTATGGCCTTATTCCACCATATATTGATAGTGTAATGACCTTTCTCCTCAAGTTTAATTTCATCATAGATTGAGACTTCCTCCTTGCAATATAAATATTGGAGCTAGATTACTAATAAATGAACAGTCTGCATATGATCTTTATAAGACAATTTTATATTGAACTTTGGTGCTTATGTCAACTTAAAATATTTTTTTACGGTTTAAATTTGTGAAATGGACTTCTAAAGGAGAGAATGAATATATAATGCACTTCTAAAATAAGAAACTCCATCATAAAACCATTACAAATCAGAATGGTTTACAATGGTCAAATTCTCACATGTTAAGTAGAAATGGAATCTAAAATTAGAAAGGCTTAAATAACTTTTACTACATATGTAAAATACGTTATTTTGAGTTTACAACCTAAACTATCATTTTTTATTTATTTTAGTATCCCTATGTTTTTTATGTTTGATTTTAGTACTCGTCGTCAATGAGAATTTGTTAAGACCAATTACCAAAAAATTTCAGGGACGAAAATCATAAATTTAAAAAATTTTAAGAACGAAAAATATATTTTATCTTAAATAATATAAAGGTAGTTAAAAATTAAGAAGAGATGCCTCCTTAATAACGTCAAGGTAGCTCTGCCTCTGCCAATGGTGGAGTTAACATCTCACAAACTAAATCTTACCCACAATGAATTGCTATAGGTTAGCAACAAGTTGGGAATGGATGACACAATAGTGGTAGAGGTCCAACACACCTTGACACAACAAAGATGGTTGAATGAGACAAGACAAAGGGTGAAAGAGGCCAACATGATGGATGAGATTGAGAGACCAAAGTCATAGTAAACAATCTAGTCATCAAGACATCCCTTGAACCCAACATCCATATCCTTTCATGCAAGGTGGAAACATCATAAATGCTTTTACATGTTGACTGAACCTGAACCAATCTGTTTGTGAATGAGTTAGTTTGGGTTAGACTTTACAAAAATAATAATTCAAAAGTCAACCTAGTTTATCCTATTTAAATTTAATTGAGTTGGTTCATGGGTTTGGCCAAATCCAGCTCATGAACACCCTTAACTTGAAGAAATTTTGCTTTGGAGCTTCTTAGATTGACAATTATGATGAATTTTATAGTAGATCAACTGGTTTTAATATGATGGCTGGTTTTTCTTTTATTTTTTTCTTCCTTTTTATACCAATTTACCCCATTTCCCTTTTCATGCCTTTTTCTCCCTCCGTACAACTTCATGATCAACTGGTGAAAGAACCCACATTTTCCTCTTGTAGTGGCTGCCATCGTCTACCGCTGCCACAAGAGAACCTTATGGCAACATTACCTTTCCTTCTTCCTAATAAACCCCACCTTCAACAAACTTGCTCTATATAATGATCTAAAATTATTCTAGATATTTTTATTTGGATTAAATTTTTAAAGAATCGTTAGATAATTATTATTTTATTTTTACTGAACGGATCCTAGCATAAATTTTAAAACATTCAAATTGTAGAAGTGATGTGTGAATCGTACAATAAAATTTCTAAAACATATTTGACGTAAGTAAAAACGTAATATATATAAATATATATATATATATATATATTAAGTAGTCGTTGTCCATTGTTACATAGTTTCTTTCTTTTAGGTGTCTTACACTTACAACATCATAGAACTACCAGAAAACATCTCTGCCACACTAGATAGGATTATTTGTTTATATACAAAAACCACAACTCATCCCTTTTTCAAACATTTCCTCCAGTGTTATCCTCTTCACTGATCACGATTATGGGATCCGTAACCGGGTTAGGATACACAGGAGCAAATTGTAAGAAGGGGTCATGTGGATTAAACTTCTCACTAAAGACAGAGACCGGAAAGTGAACTCCGAAATAGATGTGTGCACGCAGGACGGGTTGCATAGTTACAACATAGCAATTCCTGTCATGCTATGTCCAGTGCATCAAGGAACAGGATGATTGATGTCATCTAAAATGAAACATGGAACAAATCTAGTGAGAAATAAAATTTCTCAGTAGGCAAAATCTAAACCACAAACACGTTAGTACGTTAGTACATTAGTAAATATTCAATATAATAAAATAAATCCATACAAGAATTATACAACTATATGAATGCATAAAATGAATTTTCCCAGGGTGCACATGGCCTCTACATATCGTATTGTATGTAGCTACACCTCATACTGGATGTAGACGCTGCGATCGTCTTACGCAAACATGCATGATTTATTCCATGAATCTGCACCTGGTCACTACATATTGTACTGTATGTAGTATCAAATACTGTTTCACAAATCTCGTACTGGACTTGGAAACAGAAATCAACATATCATCACATCAAATTCCATCATTTTTATCAATAACATAATCCATAAGTACATACATATAACCTCATGGAAAATATTTTTTATCATAACATCATATGTATCAAAAATATGGTTAGACTACCATAGCTTATACAAACAAAACCATGATATATATGTAATTTCAATTTAATTTATTATTATTATTATTATTATTATTTTGGCCGGGATGGGTGGCTGGGATGGTTGTAGTCGGGATGCCGAGTTGCCGGGTTACTATAGCTGGGATGCCGATTTGCTATAGTTGGGTTGCTGGATTGGCATAGCTGGGATGCTGGGTTGTTGTAACTGGGATGCTGGGTTGCCGAGTTACTATAGCTGGGTTGCTGAGTTGGCATAGCTGGGATGCCGGGTTAGTATGGCTGGGATGTCGAGTTGTCGGGTTGCTATAGCGGGGATGCCAGGTTGGTATGGCTGGGATACTGGATTGTTGGGTTGCTATAGTTGGGATGCCGGGTTGGTTTAGTTAGGATGCCGGGGTACTGTAGTTGGGTTGTCGGGGTGCTGTGGCCGGGTTGCCGGGGTGCTGTGGCCGGGTTGCAATTCAAAATAATCAAAACAACTCGAATATCATTAGAATCACCTCCAAAAATAATCAATTATACTTCCAAACATTACTAATACTTTAGACTATAAATCATCATCTATCATATGGTTTAAATCAACATTTTCACATCATTAAATGACCTTCAATTAACATGAAATTCCAAATAAGAGCCATAATTCTATATATTTAAGCATGTAAATTAGTCCAAATGAATTCCTAACCAAGGATTGAAGCCTAGCCTACCTTCAATAAGTCTAATGTAATAAGTAGGAGGTGGATTAAAAAGCTTTTTTTTTACGTTAAGTGTATAAGACGGTAAAGCTATAGTTTAGGCAGCCAAAGGTGGTAGAAAATAAAGAACTTAGTGTAAAAAGTGAAGGCTAAGAATTTCGTGCAGAGAGATTTCTGAATGCAAAGTTATTTATACTAGTTTACTTAGTTGGGTTTTAAATGAGCTAATTGAGTTATAACTGGGTTAGGATTTAGTTTGGTTACAAAGTAACTAACCTTGAAGATATTTATCCTAAGTTAATCATAACGAATATTCCTTCATTATGGCTTAGGGTACGTGGAAGTTTACTAAAGATATGAACTTCAGTTGCATATATCCACATGTTTGTACTATATAAAGCAGGATTCTCTTCATTTAATGCCTTTGAAAATTATCTCTTAGTCATACGTAATTTTTCTGCCATGTGTATTTTACGTATGACTTGTGCTTTATTAAGCAAATATAACTACTGCACCAATTGTCTAATATTTTAAAGAAAGATTTTATACATTAATGACTATATAATTAGGTGGAAGGTTTAGTACAATTAATCAATTTTTGATTGGTTCTATAATAATATTTAGCTGAGCTTGAGTCTTTTACATGAATTTATTTTAGATTTAAATAAGTTTTTATATTTTTTTTGTAACCAATAATTATC
Source organism: Glycine tomentella (assembly GCA_007407185.1). Taxonomy (NCBI): domain Eukaryota; kingdom Viridiplantae; phylum Streptophyta; class Magnoliopsida; order Fabales; family Fabaceae; genus Glycine; species Glycine tomentella. The sequence goes on along the minus strand of PYAF01004356.1, from coordinate 242,584 downwards.
ATATCTTCATAATTTAATTATTAATATAACTTAAAAATATATATAATTTTTTGAGGATGTTACACTCTCATTGTCAACAAAATTCAAGCACAAAGGGATCAGGTGGACGATGAGGGAGGTGTGGCGGTCTAACATGCAATGTATGTTGTCTACTTATTAATGGGATGGGGAAAAAGGACAAAGTAGGAAAGGAAATGAAAAAAAAAATCTTCAACTATTCATTTTCTTAAATGAGTATATCTAATAGTTATAATTTATTTTCCAATGTGGAAAAAAATGTTTCACTTTCTTACGGTAGAATTCATCCATAACTATTAAGATATTTAGGACAAAAATAGAGAAAAGAATTAAAAGACAAATCATTTGAGATCCCAAAATTTCTTTTGTTTTTTCAATGTTTTTCGTCTTATCCTATTTCTTTTATTAAAAAATGGATAGATTTGAGAATCATTAGATCATTATTTTATCTAGACAAGAGAGTGTCTTAGAGTATCTTTAGTGTTACATCTTGAGCAAAGATCTAATCTTCATTAGATCTTTTAATAAAAAAGGTGAAGAGATATCCAATGTGGAGAATAAGTTCTTGTGGAAGAACTCTCAAGATCTACATATTGTTCTAAAAAGAATAATTTTTTTCCTCTTTCTCTCTCCTTAAGATCTCAAAATGAAATCTACCATTTAACAACAACAACACCTTTAACTTAAGTTAATTGGGGTCGGTGGTAGATGAACACAATGATAAATAAAAAATAGGACAAAAGAGAGAAAAAAAACTAAAATAAAAGAATGGTGAAAGGAAAAAAGAAGAAAAGAAGAGGAAAAAAACTAAACAAAGGAACGACTTGAACATAGAATTACTAATGGGTTTAACTCTCCACCAAGCTCATATCTTTTCTCCACTCCGTCTTAAGACATATCGTCTGCCAATATATGTAACGTCCTAAATTTTAGGAATTTAATTACTTAATTGTTTGATCATTTTATTTTATGTTATATTTTGATTTTTTTTTTATATTGCAAATTAAAAATGAAATTTCGGTAGAAACAAAAGAAATAAACAACAAAAGGAACTAGATATTTATACATACATCATACTTCATAACTCGTCCGTTTTACATTGTAATATTCATACTGACTATATACTTTACATGTCATAAGTCATAGTACTTCAACATGTTTATTCATGTACAAAGACCATAATCCTAGTACTCAAACATAGTCTTCGGTACTATCTCTGTCGCTGAGTACGATTATAGGATCGGTGACCGGGTTTGGATACATAGGAGCAAACTGAGAGAACGGATCGGCCGGGTCAAACTCTGCACTAAACACCGAGATCGGAAAATGTGCGCCGAAATAAATATGAGCACGCAGAACAGGTTGCATAGTTACTACATAACAGTTTCTGACTTCATCCACATACCATGCAATATCCAGTGCATCAAGAAAAATTATGATTGCAGCCATCTAAAACATTAAATAAAACCTAGTGAGAAATAAATTTCTCAGTAGGCAAATCTAAACCACCAAATAGGTTAGCAGGTTATGAAATAAAACAAAAACTAATTCATCAAATAATTTAACAAATTAGTAAATAAATCAATATAGCTGAGTCAATGCATAAATGAATATATGAATGCATGGAATGAAATGTAATGGTCACATGTGCACATGGCCCCTACATATGTACATTATGTAGTAATGTCGCGGCCATCTTACGTTAATCATGCATGAATTTTCATATATTAACACCTGATCTCTGATAGTAGCATAGGCCCGGTCTTTACCACTCGGGTCATTCTTATTCATACCACACAAATTCATAATATAAATTCTTACAAAAAGCACAGTTGTTAATATTTCATTAACATTTCATACCTTGCCCACGTAAAATTTCACCAAATAAATCTATTTACTATTTACTATTTACGGGATGCCGATTCTTAGTGGTATAATAATTGTAGTGAACACCGGTTAGTGAAATAATTAGAAATAATGTCTTCATGTAATTACCAGAGAATCATACCAACATTGTCCTCATAATAATTAAAATCTGGATAATCCGTTTAATATATTAAATAGGATATAATTATATATATATATATATATATATATTTCTATATATATATATATATGTAAATATATATATATATAGTTTACGTAGATATATAAAAAGAGATGAGAATGAGTAATTATATGAATATATATATATATATATATATATATATAGTTATGTATATATATATATATAATTATAGAGAGGGGAAGGAAACTGGGATGGAGGGCCTGTTTGTGGTTGTTGTACTAAATAGGGTCGAGATTACTGGTGCCGTAATGCATTGTGAATGTCGAAATAATTTCTCACAAGTGGCCGGGTTCATTTTTCAGGGACAGATGGTCAAGTTGCAGGAGGGACCGGGTATGGGGTGTTCTTCGGGACTAACCAGTGCCGGAGGAGATGTGAATGGAGCTCGGCATGTGCTGAGGTGCAGTGATTTGGTTTCGAAAGTTAGGCCAGGACTTGCAAGGGTGTTAGTCGAGCTTGCAGGTGCCGAGTTGCCATGAGTGAAGGTTCTTGGGGTTCTCGGTCTGTGTGGTTAGTAGGCATGTTGAGTTTAGCTGCAAGAAATGGAATAATGGTGCCGAGGTGCTGTCATAGCTTATGCCGCAATGGTTAGAATTTGTGCAGAAGCTAAGCTTATGGTGCATGATAATTTAAAGGGCTGAGGTGAGTCTAAGAAATATGTTAACGTGGACAAGGCAGAGCTTGCAGGGGGCTGGAATCTATATAAAATCCTTGTGTCAAGGTATAAATATAAAGCATAATCCTTACAGGAGAGCTTGGTGTAAAGTCGGCTTGCATGGGTGATGTTGGGGGTACTTATATCACTAGCCAAGATAAGCTTCGTGAAAAGAATAGCATCTAACTGTTCCTAGCTTACCGAGATATTTGTTCTATGGCTGGGTGGTTCCAGAGCCTATGAGTCTATGTAATTAGTATAACATCTTAGAAGAAGCTGGGGTGTTGAATATATGACATCTTGAATTCTAGAGTTAATATCAGGATACTGTCGTATTAATCCAAGATGCTTCCTTAGTTTCCAAAGGCTACTACTAAACTACCTGAAAAGCTATTTACGTATTTCTTGAATTCCAGTCCAGTAAAAATTCACGTACCTTCTGAAATAGATTAATTAGCTTGATAAAAGTTAAATTTCAAGTTAAAACAAAGACTAAGTGTGGCCTAAATGGGAACTTGAATTAAAATTATAAATGATAGATTAAAGCCTAACCTACCTGTGAGAATTTTGGTGAGGTGCTTGGAGAGCTGCTGGAAAAATTTTAAGAAGGAAAAATTTTAAGAAGGAAAAATTTTTCGTAAAAGAAGGAAAAGTGGAAGAAAAGCTGGAGAGGAGAGTGAAAACTGATAATGTTTTTTTTTTTTTTTTTCTTGGGTGGGTTTTTCTGAAGTACATGGTATTTATACTTATTTGTTTGGTTAGATTGTAAAGGAATTAATTAAGTTATAACTGATTATGTCTTAGTTTAGGTACTAAGTAACTAATTTTAGAAGATTTTTATCAAAGCTAATTATTACAAGGCTACGTGGAAGGTTTGCTGAGAGATAAATTTCTACTTGGCTTCCGAAAAGATTACTATGAAGATTTGGATTCATCCTATATTTTCTTTTACGTGGATGAAACTTAAACTTACAGTTAGCCTTTCGGTGTATTAGGAATATTACCTATTCTATTTTTACAATTTATATTATAAATATATAATTAAGGGTTTTTAAATATATTTGTTTATTTATTTATTGTATATATATTTATCTATTTTTCTAGGATGTTATGATAAATATATATACTTGAAGTTATACTGTTCATAAATTAATTATAAACTAAAAGTATAATAATTATTTATTTATTTACTTGTTTATTTTGTATATATATATATATATTTATTTATTTATTTTTCTAGAATGTTACAATATATATCCCATTTTATTAGGTCTTGAAAATGAAATCTATCATTAAAAAAAAATTAAAGAGATATTGAGAGATCTTTAATTCTATGTAATACTATAGGGTATATCAGAAGATGATCTAAGATCCACTAAAAATGTTTTAAGGGAGTTAGATAAGTCATTTTTTATGAATTTAAAGTAAAATTAGATAAAATAATAATAATTCACAACAAAAAAGTTATTTATTTTTCTTTTTATCATTATCACTATACCACCCCGGCGTCCCCTACTCCTCCTCTTTCCTATTGTGTTTCGTTGTTAAGTTTTTATTTGCGAGGTATCATCTCTTGTTGGTTTGTCTATCTTTTTCTTCTTGTTATTGAGTCTCTCTGATGTTGACGAAATTCGAGACGAAGAGCAACCGTGTGAAGGGCCTGAGCTTCCACAAGAAGCGTCCATGGATCCTTGCGAGCCTCCACAGCGGCGTGATCCAGCTGTGGGACTACCGCATGGGCACCCTGGTCGATCGCTTCGAGGAGCACGAGGGCCCCGTCCGCGGCGTCCACTTCCACGACTCCCAGCCCCTCTTCGTCTCCGGCGGCGACGACTACAAGATCAAGCTCTGGAACTACAAGCTCCACCGCTGCCTCTTCAGCCTCCTCGGCCACCTCGACTACATCCGCACCGTCCAGTTCCACCACGAGAGCCCCTGGATCGTCTCCGCCAGCGACGACCAGACCATCCGCATCTGGAACTGGCAGTCCCGCACCTGCATTTCCGTCCTCACTGGCCACAACCACTACGTCATGTGCGCCTTATTCCATCCCCGCGACGATCTCCTCGTCTCCGCCTCCCTCGATCAGACCCTCCGTGTTTGGGACATCTCTCCTCTCAGGAAGAAATCCCCCTCCTCCGACGACATGTCGTTTGGCGCCCCCGACGCCGTCGTCAAGTACGTCTTGGAGGGACACGATCGGGGCGTCAATTGGGCCGCCTTTCACCCCGCTCTCCCCCTCATCGTCTCCGCCGCCGATGACCGCCAGCTCAAGCTCTGGAGAATGAACGGTATATATTCGATTCGATCCACTTTATTTGATTTACACAACACATTGTGTATGGATGGAGGAATTCATGAAACAACTATTGAAAATAATTGAAAAACCTACGATTGCGACCCAATTTATTGAGTAATACACCGAATTATGAAATCACGGTCATTTCAGTCTTGGAATTGAAGGATTAAAATGATCACGGATGATAATTTAGGTGTGGTGTGGAGTGATTTGGTTTATTTCTCTATCAACGCTGCTATGGCGTCCTATTTGAATGTATGTCACAACGAACGTGTCTGGAGAGTGTGGGGACTAGAGGTGAAAAAAAAAAAATGAAAATCAATGGAGTTGTCGCCAATTGTTATTTAAGGAAAATATTTGGGAATACCTATGACCTTGATGACCTTTGTAGCTATAGTTATTGAATAATACACCAAATTATCTAATCACGGTTGAAATTGGAGGATTAAAATGACCACGGATGATAATTTAATTGTGGCATGGACTGATTTGTTGTATTGCTCTATGATGTTACTTATGTTAGGTTTGGTTTTCGAAAATTGAAGTATGAATTTATTTCTTTATTTTCTTTCAGATACGAAGGCATGGGAGGTGGATACTTTGAGAGGGCACATGAATAATGTGTCATGTGTTCTTTTTCATGCCAAGCAGGATATTATTGTGTCCAACTCTGAGGACAAGAGTATTCGGGTGTGGGATGCGACCAAGAGGACTGGGATCCAGACATTTCGCAGGGAGCATGATCGGTTTTGGATTCTGGCTGCACATCCTGAAATGAATCTGTTGGCGGCTGGTCATGATAGTGGGATGATTGTGTTTAAGTTGGAGAGGGAAAGGCCTGCGTTTGCTGTGAGTGGTGATGCTTTGTTCTATACTAGGGACCGGTTTTTGAGGTTCTATGAGTTTTCGACACAGAGAGAGACGCAGGTGCTACCAATTCGGCGGCCTGGATCTCCAAGTCTTAATCAGAGTCCGAGGACTCTTTCTTATAGTCCGAGTGAAAATGCAGTTCTGCTCTGTTCAGATATAGATGGTGGATCTTATGAGCTGTATTGCATATCCAAGGATGGCTATGGCAGGGGTGATTTGCAGGATGCAAAGAAAGGTGTTGGAGTGTCAGCAGTTTTTGTGGCTCGGAATAGGTTTGCTGTGCTTGACAGAAGCAGCAACCAAGTCCTTTTGAAAAATCTCAAGAATGAGATTGTTAAAAAGACCGTTCTTCCTATTGCCACTGATGCTATATTCTATGCAGGAACGGGTAACTTGATTTGTAGGTCAGAGGATAGGGTCGTCCTGTTTGATCTTCAACAGAGGATTGTTCTTGGTGAACTCCAGACCCCTTTTGTCAAGTATATTGTCTGGTCTTGTGATATGGAAACTGTTGCTTTGCTCAGCAAACATGCCATTATCATTGCTAACAAGAAGCTTGTGCACCAATGCACTCTCCATGAGACCATTCGTGTAAAAAGTGGAGCCTGGGATGACAATGGTGTTTTCATCTACACGACATTAAATCACATCAAATACTGCCTTCCCAATGGAGATAGTGGGATAATAAAGACACTGGATTTCCCCATTTATGTCACTAAGGTTTCTGGAAACACCATCTTCTGCTTGGATCGGGATGGGAAGAAAAGAGCCATAGTTATTGATTCAACTGAATATATTTTTAAACTCTCCTTGTTGAAGAAAAAATATGACCATGTCATGAATATGATAAAGAATTCGCAGCTTTGTGGGCAGGCTGTGATTGCTTATCTCCAGCAAAAAGGCTTTCCTGAGGTTGCCCTCCATTTTGTGAATGATGAGAGAACACGATTCAATTTGGCGTTAGAGAGTGGAAACATTCAAATTGCTGTTGCGTCAGCTACAGCGATTGATGAGAAAGATTATTGGTACCGTTTAGGGGTTGAGGCTCTTCGTCAGGGTAATGCTGGGATTGTGGAGTATGCATATCAGCGTACCAAAAATTTTGAGAGATTATCTTTCCTTTATCTCATCACGGGTAACTTGGAGAAACTTTCGAAGATGCTGAAAATTGCTGAAGTAAAGAATGATGTAATGGGCCAGTTTCACAATGCCATGTATATGGGTGATGTTCGAGAACGGGTTAAAATCTTGGAGAATGTGGGTCATTTGCCTCTTGCTTACATCACCGCATCTGTCCATGGGCTACATGATGTTGCCGAACGGCTTGCAGCTGAACTTGGGAACAATTTTCCATCTTTGCCTGGGGGAAAAGTACCGTCTCTTTTAATGCCACCTTCACCGCTCACATGTGGTGGTGATTGGCCCCTTCTTAGGGTCATGCGGGGCATATTTGATGGCGGGCTTGACAACATGAATCGGGGTGCCGCTGATGAAGAATACGAGGCAGCTGATGCTGATTGGGGTGAGGAGCTTGACTTGGTTGATGTGGATGACTTACAAAATGGGGAAGTTGCTGCAATTTTGGAGGATGGAGAAGTGGCAGATGAAAATGAAGAGGGTGGATGGGAGATGGAGGATTTAGAGCTGCCCCCTGAAGCTGACACCCCAAAGGCTTCTGTCAGTACAAGATCAGTTTTTGTGGCCCCAACCCCTGGCTTGCCTGTAAGCCAGATATGGATTCAGAAATCTTCTCTCGCAGCAGATCATGCAGCTGCTGGCAACTTTGATACTGCAATGCGGTTATTGAACCGTCAGCTTGGGATAACAAACTTTTCTCCCTTGAGATCCACATTTCTTGATCTTAGTACTGGCAGTCATTCCTATCTGCGTGCATTTTCATCTGCTCCGGTGATATCTTTTGCCATTGAAAGAGATTGGACTGAGTCATCAAGTGCAAATGTAAGAGGCCTGCCAGCATTGCCTCTCAGATTGCCACAATTGGATGAAAGGCTCAGAGCTGGTTATAAGTCAACAACTGCCGGGAAATTTACTGAGGCTCTTAAGGCATTCACCAGTATTCTTCATGCTATTCCCTTGATTGTGGTTGAGTCAAGGAGAGAAGTAGATGAGGTGAAGGAATTAATCATCATAGTCAAAGAATATGTTTTGGGTTTGCAGATGGAGTTGAAGAGAAGAGAAATGAAGGACAACCTAACTCGGCAGCAGGAGCTTGCAGCTTATTTCACTCACTGCAACCTTCAAACCCCACATTTGAGGCTAGCTTTGTTGAATGCAATGACTGTGTGCTTCAAGGCAAAGAATCTTGCCTCAGCTGCTAACTTTGCCAGGAGGCTGCTCGAGACCAATCCTACTGTAGAAACCCAAGCCAAGACCGCAAGAAAAGTGCTTGCAGCTGCAGAGACAAATATGACTGATGCCACACCATTGAACTATGATTTCAGAAACCCATTTATTACTTGTGGTGCAACTTATGTGCCCATCTATCGAGGACAAAAGGATGTCTCTTGCCCTTACTGCACTTCCCGTTTTGTGCCAAGCCAAGAGGGACAGCTATGTACTGTGTGTGATCTTGCAGTGGTCGGGGCAGATGCTTCTGGATTGCTTTGTTCACCTTGTCAGATACGTTGATTCTGCTGCTAGACCAGAAACATTTTTCCCCCAATTTGTTTCAGGTAAACTTTCTGCATCAATTCAAGTGTTATTAATCAATTAATAGTTCCTGCTATACCCCAGAAATAGTTTGGAAGAATGGATGCTTCTGAGTGAGTTTCTCTGTTTTTTTGTTTCCCTTTTGGTCTCCCATTATATTTACTTGAAAACTATTTTCAATGTGCTATACCTGTTTCATAGTTTGGGAATGTTAGCAACTTCTACTCTAAAATTTGAGAGGGTTTGCTTGTACCAGATGATGGTAAAATATGTGTTCTATGTTTAGTCTTAAGGCACCAAGCAACTCAACCAACAACGCCTTGAGAAATTCTAGCCACAACACATCAAATTGCCTGTTCTAAGTGACCCATTCTTTCTCTTCCCCACCGTGTTTCTCCCTATCTAGTGCATATAAGCCTTGTTGTTCCTTAATCCCTTGCTTTGTGATAATTATTTTTGGATCATAGGAAAGCAAATGACTGGGTGGGTTTTTCAATTGAGCATGTCCTTCTTGTTTTTCTGCTTCTGAAATTTCTTATTACAGGGTGCATCTGGCTTGCGTCTAAGTTTTGTTATGACAATAAAAATGGACATTGAGCATCAATTAATGCAGAAGATCCCTAAAACAGAGGCAGGGGAACTAATAGCTAATGAAGAAACCAATCTTGTGGGTACCAGGTTTGCAGGAAGGGCATAGTTGGAAAGACAGAGAGGGTTATACAAAGACAGTTGCAGACAATTGGAACAACTTTCAACCTTAAACGTGTATATCTAATATTTCTTGAAGTAATTTTTACATGTTAAAAGTAATGATTGTCGAGAGATTATATAGTTTCCTTTAGATGCCTTTATTAATAACAGAAGCATTTAGATGTTTCCTGCTAGAACCTAGAAACGGTTTGGAAGAATGGATGCTTCCGTGTGAGTTTCCCTGTTTATCTGTTTCCCTTTCCCTTTCCTGTTTTATATACTTGAAAAATATTTTCAACGCGATATACCTATTTCATAATTAGGGATGTTAGTATTTTATACACTTGAAATCGAGAGCGTGTGCTTGTTGGGGTCGAAATTGTTGGTTATAAAAGAGAGTTGTGTTTATCTAATAGTTAAGCAACTCTTCTGGTAAATGGCTGTGTTTGTGACTTTGTGCAACTTATGGAGCATTAGTAAATTTTGTCATCCCCTTGAATCCGCCGAATATGATTGCTGGTTGTAATCTTTCTCTTTCGTTATAAATATATGTCAGTTTCCCTTCGATGATGGAATCATGATATTAATCTTTTTTATTTTTTATTTTTATATATGTAAAGGGCTTGAGGCCTTGACACAATAAATTTTAATTCTTGTTACGGGTGGAAATAAGCTGCCTGAATCAATTTAGGTAGTTATATTAATTGATGAATTCGACGTGCCATATACTTTTTCCTATTTACAAAAAATGTGTCTGGACTGTGGACTCTGGAAAACGTTAAGGTTCCTTTAGTCAAGTAAAAAAAAATTAAATTCACGGACTTGTTTATGATTGGCAAGGAACCTGACTCATGTTCGGAGATTTGGTTTAGAGGATTGCCCCCACCAAGTTACCTTACCTCTTTGATTGACTCTGATGTAAATGTTATTGCTTTGGTCGAGTTTAACAAGGCTTTATACCTTAAAAGTTACAAATTTAAATGATTGCACCTCATTTTTTTTTCTTGGTACATCCCATAAATTTGAATATTCCCAAAATGTCCTCATATATTATAACTTCAAAGTATACACCTTTCTCCTAACTCCTTCCTTGGCACTTCAAGTCTTCTTCCTTATCTTCTCCTCGATCCGTCAAATTGTCTTCATTATTTATGTTTTCATTTTCATAAATTACTGATTGACCTATTTATAATATATATGTTGTTACGGATTGCTCATTCTATAATTATATAAATATAATTCTGTAATTATACGTATATAATTACAGAATGAGCATTTCACAATAAAAAATACATTACGAATTATGGAATGGCTGATCCGTAAATAAAATTGGTCAATTCTCGAGAATGTATATATTGTTACCGTATGGCCTATCCATATATCCTTTTTAATTGCGCGCACAATAATTCGGTTGGCAGGAGAATAAAAATAAAAACATATAAAACTAATATAGGCATAACATGAGTTGATTTGAATCAAATTTTGGAGAAAATAAAATAAAAAAAATATTAAATATAATAACTTTTTATTGATTAATAGTATAAAACTTTTAAAGTGAAAATAAGTAGCCTATAAAATGATGAGATTTCTTAACGGAGAAGTGAGCGGTGAGAGGAGAGAGAAGAGGAGTCGGTGAGTGAATGGAATGGAGTCAGGTCCTCCGGCGAACGATTTGTGTTCAGTGTGCCATGGAAACTTTCACATTCCCTGCCAAGCCAATTGTTCTCACTGGTTTTGCGGTCTCTTTCTCTTTCTGAATTTCATTTCAATAATGAATGAATGAATGAATGATTGTTAATTTCGGTGTTTCAGGAAATTGCATAATGCTTGTGTGGCAGCACGGATCAGTGGCTTGTTCATGCAAGTGCCCACTCTGTCGTCGACCCATCAATCTCTTAGTCCCCACCGAAGACTCTCTGAGGCAACAGCAGGACCCTGAAGTTGCCCAGATTCTGTCAAAGATTCATGCCTATAACCGTTTCTTCGGTGCCCAACCCACCACTCTCTATCAGAGACTGCGAGATCTTCCCTTTCTCTTGCACAGCCTGCTCAGGGAATTCCTCCACCCTCACAGATCCCTTCCTCTTGTCATTCGCGCTCGCGTCTTTCTTCTTGTTAGTTCCCTTCCCTTCCCCTTAATTTTTTTTATTTTTATTTTTATAATTCATATATAAAGAAATTTTTCATATTGGTTCATTTTTTAGCATGGGTCTTCACAGTCTCTTTTATGCAGATGTTAGCGAGTGTTCTATACCTCTTCAGCCCTATTGACATCATTCCTGAAGGTTGGTAGTATATTATGTTGTTCCTCATTTTCTTTATTGGTTGGAATTTGTATACTTTTTCATATAGTAACTCTTTTTTGTGTTCTAATCTTTCTTCCAGGGATATTAGGAGTAGTTGGTTTCTTAGATGATCTCCTAATTATGCTCATCTGCTTCCTACATGTTGCTGCCCTTTATAGATCAGTACTCTACCTCCGTCATGGGGGTTCCTGAACATGTTCTACAATTTTACAGGTAAAATGAGATGATGATGCCTATATAGGTGCCTGATATGGATAGTAGGCATTATTCTTTCATTTTCATAATTGAACTACTTTGTTTTCTATGTACATAGACATGTTCAAGTTCAATTTCAAATAGTGGAATTAGTAATGGAAATTACAATGAAAAAGCTCTCTTTGAAATTTCGCATAACCCTACAGAATAATTGTTTTAAAAAATAATTTATCTAAATATACATGCTGACAAGACCCGCCTATTCATTTGTTGGTTAAAGGAGCTTGTAAGTTGGTTAAATGAGCTTATAATCTTCCCTAAAGGCTTCCAAATACACTTTTTGAATTAGGAAAGTGGAAACCCAGCTGTCTTCAATCTTAAGAAATATTTCCCAAGGAAAGCATTGTTTTGTTATGCATTTCTTCTCTTGCTTACCCACGCCTTGCTAAAATGCCTTTTTCCTTCAATCACACGACCCATTTTACCTATTGATTATGGCATATACATCATTTCATAATGAATCCACAATTCTCACATTGGTAATACTAACTATAAATTATCTTCGAAGTTGATATAAAAAAAGCATCCCTTCACTTCACCCAAACTTTTTCTTCTGCAAAAATTTAAATAAAATATTTGTAGTTTTGAAAAATTGCTGTATATTAGCTTAACCTCCTAATGTAATTATTCTATTATACCCCTAATAAAAAAAGATATCTATTGACTAAAAAAAAAAAGCCTTTTTTCGTTGCATCATTAGTTCATTTGATAGATTCCAGGCTTATATATGTATTCTCCGTAATCTAATGCATAGATGACTCGACTATAGCTATCTGAAGTAAATGTACAACACGAATACGTTTGACAAAGTGTTCCAAACAATGAATCATGCTCTCATGTATTAACTTCTTGCATCTGTCCGAAAATATTGGGAATGTTGGCATCCTACTCGAGCCGAAACTACACTAACGGTTACGTCTAAAGAAGGTTTAATTACTATTTTGATTGTCTAATTTATTTTTTAAATTCAATTTAATCTTTATTAAAAGGTTCAATTAATTTCTTTAATTTTATATATGGTTAAATTAGATCCTTTTAATTAGTTTTAATTTGGTCCCATTTAAAACCAAATTTGATCTTAGTTTTAAAATATTAAGAGTAGATAGAAGAAAAATAGGACCAAAGTGAACCTATTTTAAAAAATAAAGAACCTAGTTGAAATCTCTAAAAAAAATCTAACTGAACCTAATAATAATAAGAGAACAAGATAAAAAAATAAATAAATTAAACGGCCAAAATAGTAATCGAGCCTTTAAGGAAAACGACCTAGCAATAGCATAATTTTATCGTAAATCCATCTCAAAATTTCAATAAAAGCTTACGCTTATTGAACTTATCTTAAGCTTAGGCCCGGCTATGTGAATAGCGCAAAATTGCAAGATTGTAAGAAGAGAGAAGCTTCATACACCATATAATTTTTCTACTACACCATTACAAAATAGTGGATTTCCCAAACTACCCCTGACCTTTAAAATTTAAAAACTATTCATTTCTCTCTCCGCTTCTCTCTCCGCTCAGCGCTTCTTCTTCCTCTCTGTCGGCTTCGGTTCTCTTCTCTTCTCTTCTCACCGCATTCAGCACCAGCTTGG
>PYAF01004356.1:178041-229064 GCA_007407185.1 Glycine tomentella | reverse complement strand
CCACCGATATCACCAACCAAAAACCAACAACAGCTCAGCCGATCCAAATGAGTAGCGAAAATGAAAGTGAATGCGGTTTCGAAAAAGAGGCTCCCATAACAGCCATATATCAGAGCTGCTGGCTTAGGGGTACTTTTGGAATTTTAAAAAATATTATGGTGTAGTAGAAAAACATATGGTGTATGAAGAAGTACTCTTGTAAGAATTCGTGAGAACAATGGCATAACTCAAGTAAGAATGTAGAATCCATCAGCTTCTCGAACAGTTTACAAGAAACAACTTGACGTATCACTACACCAAGAAATCCTCTAATGGAAACCTGAATTATCTAGATAAGTATTTGCAAGAACAAAAGATGTGGCATGGAGCACAACAATTAGTACCAAAACCCAAAAAATGCACAAACCAACGCAAAAACTGATGCCATTAGTCTCACAATCCATATGGTTTGCTTAGCATCTTTCAAAAATCTTATACAGTTTCTCCAGCGAAGTTACCTGTAAAAGAAAAATAAATAAAAAATCAAGAAATCGTTGATGGAACTAGTAATAAAATACCCTCTTGTTTACCCTCCTTGTTTCACCAAAACTATATTAAAAAATTTATGGTATCATCAGATATTGAAGAGTTTTGGTGCTATTATTAAAAAAAAAACTGTGTTCCCAAACTCCAACTATTGACCCACAAAACAACTACCAAAACCCTTAAATTTCTTTTAGTACTATACAACTCTGGACTATGTATTCATAATTCTTAGTTACCGGCTCATGCCATGAACAGGTCAGGGAAAATGATTAGATCAGGACTGAGTTTCAATGCTCCCATATAGCCTACAATTTCTCCTCCCCTCACCCATTCTTATGAAGTTCGTTGTAACCAGAGCGAGAGAGAGAGATAATAAGTTTGCGATCAATAACTTCGACAATCTAGTCTTCATGCATTCTTAATCAGGTGAGAGGCAACATATACAAATAAACAATAAAACAGTAACAATTTTGTCATCCATAATGGAGAGAGAGAACACAGAGGATGAGACTGGCGTGAAGAGAAAGGTAAGTTCCCAAGGCTGATTAATGTATATCAGTAATAATGAGAAACATACATATATTACCTGAACAAAGGTTCCATCAGTAGCCATAGAAGCAGGTGGTTTGAAAAAGAGTCTCGTGGAAGGAAAAAGCACATGTTGTATTGACCATTCACGCTGGGCCCATGCAGTCTCAGCTTCAGAAAACATTTCATGTTCAACTTTATTGTCAATCACGTCACTCCCTGAAGACAACTCAAAGTCAAATTTATTATAGAGCACCACCCTGATGACATTGTTTTTTCTTTATATCAGGTCCATATTTTTTTCTTCCCAATCAAGAACCAGCGCCCCCCAACCCGTCATATTCAGTAGAAATAACATGGTCAAGAACAATGTAATCAAGTTGAATTTTTAGTAGAACCAAGTTGAACATTTAAATAACATGCTGTACTTAAAGTGCACATTGCACTTTTCTTTACATTAGAAGTGTGTGTTTTGCAATTATAAGTGGGGATATATAGGTATGTGTGTGAGTATGATGATCCAGAAAGTAACAATCATAAGTCCATACATACCAGTATTATCACAGGTATTCTCTTCAGCATAGCCATCCATCATTTTTCTCTTCTTGTAAAAAAGCAAACCTTCACCAGACGGATTGGGCAACATCAGTGGATGCATAGCATAGAAGTTTCCCAGAGCAGCTGCAACTGCTTGAATGCAATTCTTTTCATCTTCCCAATCAATCTATCATAAAAATGCAAACCACAATCTTTCAACATGTAAAGTAAAAAATGATGTGACCAGAAAACACTATGAAGCATTCACTATTATCAATAAGAGTGCCCTTGAATATTTAGTTGGCAATGAATTCAACGGAATAACAATTGGATAAACAAGAGGGTGCTTACTCACAAAAGTGTTATCAAGATACACAAAAAATCCACAAATGTTATGACCATATTAATCACATAGTGCATAAAACTGAATTCAGGCAACACAAAAATAGCTGATAATATTACCAATGAGTCAAATGTATACAGAGAAAAAAAAAATCAGACATTTCCACAAACAAGTGAAGAGAGAAAGAATGAAGAAATTTATAACTAACGTCATTGCCCAAACAAAGAGCAAATTCAGGGACATGATCCATGTCAGGTGTGTACTGGTCAAGTATCACAGGAAGTCTAGAGACATTTCCATGCTCATCAATATGAATGCCAAAATACTCCTCCAGCATTTCCGCCTTTTGTTTCAGCAATTCTGTGTTCATCTGGAGAATAGCAAAAGAAATATCCATAAATATCAAAATCCAAAAGGAAAATATGGAGAGAAAATGTGCATATACAACCATACAAGAAGTTAAATTTGTCATATTGACCAAATAAAAATTGCATTATTTTGTCCACCTTCCCACCCTCTTCTAATTCAAAATCTAATAGAGCCAGCAAAATCTTATGAAGAAAGACACAATATATTTTGTGCAGTGAGGAGTGTTGTCAAAAGCAGGCCAATATGGGATGGCAGGAGCTTTGAGGCTGGTGCCTCAAACTGCATGCTGTGTGGTTGTAGGTAGCACACCACTTTTCCTGGATGGTGAAGGGAAGGAGTTGACATTCCAACTGTTAACCAGCTGTCCAGGAAGAAAATTGATGCCTAGTTATGCAGTGTTCACTGGTTGTCCATAGATCCTAAGTTATTACCTAACCTTTGTAATCTACAGGACGGGACCTCAAATTTTAAATAGGAAACAATGAAACTCTTTAAATCAAGTTGCAGGGGTGGCTTCATCCAACAGTCCTTCTACATTCTCACCAATTCTCCACTCCATCATTTTCTTACTTTTCCAGATGATGTTGAATCTCTAATATTTCAACAAAACGAAATGCAAACAAGCTTCTCATGTTCCTTACAGTTAAATTTCACAATATAAATAATTCAGAGATTACCATAATCCACAGAGTAAACAAAAGCTACCATTATTGAAGATATAAAACATTCAAGTTAAAACCAGAGGGAGATTACTTCTGCAATCTTCTCTTTTAAGCTGTCATCATCATTACATTCTGAATCTACATCCTCTTCCTTCAGAGCCAATATAATCAAGTCTTTCAAGGGGACTGGATCATTTAGTTGAATGGCATTGAAATGGCCAAAACGGCTAAGAACTTGCTGATACATAAGTTCTTTGCTGCAAATGAATTAAGGATAGAATGTCAAAAACCAATTCACGAAAGCAGTGAGATGGAGGACCAAAATTATTTTATATCTCTAAACATGCTCAATCATAAAAGAATGCTTTTGGCCTAAAGCCTGAAAAATGAACTGTGTAACACTCCCAAAAATTTGACTTGCCAGTGTCTATTGCTTTGAAGAATTAATTCTCCTACTTGTTTAGATCAGCACAACAATGTTTTAAGTTCCTGTATTCTTATTAAAATAAATTGATTTCACAACTACTTAAAATTAAAAAGTAATACTAAGCCTTTAAGTGTAATTGACATGGGGTAGGATTTTAATAAAGAAAGTGGACTTGTGTAAGGATTTTTCTTTCGGATAAATGGATGGGTATCTTTGCAGAAGAAGGGGATCATGTATTTAAGACCCAAAACATTCCCCTTACCCTCACATTCTTTCACGCATCCAACCATAGGGGAGAGTGGGACAGAGCTTCACCCACATACTCACTTGAAGCTAGGGCTTTGAGATGAGAGATTGAAGGTGGAACACCACAGTCTTCCCTCTCAAGCGTGCTCACAACAGAAGAAAGGGGGAAAATAAACTAGCAACCACACATAAAGGCTAGGCCAAAATATAGTGAAGGGGGAACAAGGTTGGAGGAGGAAAGCATGTCTTGCTCGCCTTGAAGGAGGTTGAAAAAGAAGAAACTTAGTCTGTGAGTGTAACTGCTTTCTCAACCAGAAACTCCATGGAATTTGTACTGACCGTATGGTTCTTGTCATGGCTGTCTTGATTGAATGGGAGTGGTATGTTAACGTGTTGTTAGATTGGACTTGAGTACAAATCATTTTTTTGAGACTGTCTCATTTCTTTCCTTTAATCTGTTCTTTGACTTGTGTTGTTATCGGATGAAATAACTAAGTGACTACTACTAGAGTAGAGAAACGTAACTCCTCAGACTTTACATTCATGAGGTATAACCACAGACATTATTTTAAGTTTTTTTCTTACTCTTATTAGCTTATTCTTAACATTTTTTTTTAAAAAAAATAAATAAAGAATACTAAGAGAAATAAGGTAAGTCAAAACAGTGGTCTTTTCCCCTCCAAATTGGGGGACAATCACTAGTAAAAAACTTGAAGATGTTATATAGGTTTTTTCAATGCCACCTAGTTAACAGGAACAAATAAAGATTCAAAACAACAAAGAAGGTTGACAAGAAAAAAAGAAAACAGGATGGAAATTACGGAAACATAGGAAGAGGATATGATGTAAGTAAACAAGATTTTATGGATGGTGGGAATAGATGTAATTCCAACCCATAAAATTTAGGGAACCAGCCAAGGTGAGCTTTTGTTTACAATTTGTAAAACAGATGAGACTCAAGGAAGGCTTAGATTCCTCAACATTTTGAGGCCATGTAGAGTGTAAAACATCAGTTTCCTTCACAAACCAGACATATCAGGATATGCTCATGAAGATGCTGGTGAGTTCATCTTTTCTAGCTACAATGGACACAAGTGGGTATCTTCCTAGGAAGAGTGGTTTCATGAGTAAAGAACACTCCAAAGTGAATTTGAAGTTATTCCTTTCTTGAAAGCATCGATCAGTCACTGTGGTTTCAATCTTGAAACCAGATTTCATCTTTTATTTTAATTTTGTGTATTTCTTTAACTTCTAGATAATGAATAATTAGGAAAAGATTTAAGAGAAGAAAAGGGCTATATGACTAAGCCACGTAGATGAAAGTAAGGTCAGGAGTTGGCCATGTCACTTATCCATTAGTGACTAAACGGAGCATGTATGAAAGGGTCTATTGGTGTGACTTTTAAGAATACCAAGAGTCAAAGGAATTATAGGCAGGTTTACATGACAAATTTCCTCACCATCTCTTCCTTCCCTCTGACAATGTTAATTAGCTGCTATAAACCACCAAAAAGTCAAATCGAAATGCAAAATTAGTGATCCCAATTACATATACATTTTTAATATTCATAAGCTTTAAACATTATGGATTCTTATAGAACTGTGTTAAATATTCCATAGCATAAACTGTTAAAAAATATGAGAATTAGCTGATGATATCATTTTTATATCAGAATATTTTAGAGTATCCTAAATGATCTCTTAGGATTTATTCTTCTTTTATATTTCATGATTTGTTTCATTTATTTAGTTAGGACCTTTGTAAATATAGGCATATTTGATTAGAATCAGGCTTATTATAATACAATTTATAGGCATTATCATGTAAATAAGGATAAAACTTCCTATAATTATTAGTATTTATTGCAATCAGCCTATATAAAATGGACTTTGTTGAGTAGTTCAGACACACGTTTCCAGCATCTCTTGCATCTATTTTTCTATCTTTCCACATAAACTGACAAAAACAAAATCTCTACCTCAAGTTTACAACATTTGCAAGATAAAGATGAGTATTATGCTGAAGCAAAGCAAAAACATCATCTGCCATTCCAACATATGTGCAATGCCTCACAATGTCCATCATGCCTACAGGATAGATGTCAGTAGGAAACATTTTCCATATCAAACTACATCACAGAACAGAGTCATCATTTTTAGTAGTCTAGAATCATACCAGGGTCACAGTTTCTATTTATCTTGTCAAGAAGCTCTTGAACACTAGTGAGTTCTAAAGAATCTTTTGGGTTCCTTCTTTGTCTAACTGAAGACCTGGCAAGGGACAAAGCAAATTACCAATTCATATTTGAATCATTAAAAGGTGTCCAACACTTGCATATTTCTAACAGCCAAATATATTTGAAAAGGGATAATTGATTTCTAAATTGCTTAAGGAAACCCTCAGAACTATTGAGTATATATAGAACATGGTTTACAGCCTTTAAGTTTAGGAAACAAGGCAAACAGGAAAATCTATCAGAAAGTATTCAAGTTAAATTCCAATTATTAATAGCAAACATACAAATCCTAAATAGAATATATTTTCCCTAAATAAGATATATTTCAATCCTCCCCCTCGAGTTGGAGCATACAAATCATGTACATTAAGTTCATTAGAAATAACATGGGTTTGAGAAACCACTCAAACCAGAAGAGACTTTGCAAGGATATTTGCAAGAAGATCACTTAAGTTGAAAGGCACAACTGTGATTTCCTTGGGAAGAATTTCTCTGTAAGTGACAATCAATTTCTTATATGCTTGATCTGAAAGTGACAAAACTAATGTTTCTTTAATTGGGATATTCCCTCATGGTCATTATCTATCATAACTATATCATCTACATAAACTACAAAATAAATACATCAACCAAATAAAGAATTGTTAACTTCACTTGACATCATACCAAATCCTAAAAAACACAACTGAATTTACCTAACCAACTCCTAACATAATGGCCAATGACCCAAGTTGTCATTGTAATTAATAACCAAAGCAAGCAATTTAAGTTGTATCACTGTAATCAACATATGTTTGATTACACATCTTTGCAACTAATTGAGCTGAGACATCAAATTGCTACATTAGGCCAGCCTTTTGAACACATACACACATAAAACAACACTTTTAGCATATAAAATCAATAGCAAGTAAATACAGCGACAACAAACCTTGGAATCTCACGCCTTTAATTTTTAACTCCCTTCACTAAGAAGTCCCTTATGTAGGTTGCCAGTTACGTTTACATAAATATGCTATTTCTTTTTGGGCAATTGCCTTGAATGTTGGTACCAAAAAACAGCCTAGGACATACAGTATAAACTTCACAATGAACACTTCTATTGGTGTGGAATTAGATATCACATCTTTTAGTAGCTTGTCCAAATTAATAGGTCAATTAGGTAGGTTGTACAAGGATCTCAGATTCTCTACTCTAATTGATCGTATCCTTAACAATATGGCCTCTCCACCAAAAGCAATGGTGTGCAAGGCCTCTCGAGTTGCTTGGATAACATCATGATTAACAAGTTGTTCTTCCATTGAAAGCATGTTGGTAAAAATATATTCAGCAAATGTTTGCTCTAATCCAGCTAAATCTGCACGTGTTAGACCATAAATCATTAGAGAGATGATCTATAGGATCCAAGCATTTAGTTGAATTAGAATTCTTCTACCTTAGTTTTGGTTGAAGATTCCAAACAACCATATGGAGGTGATGAGAATAACCTCCTACCAATAGGAAAATTCTGAGCACTATTTGGTCCATCAAAGTTATTCCAAAATGTCATGTTTAAGTTGTATTGGAGTGGGGCAACATTCTTTTCCCCTAGATGGTGTCTCTTCACCCTTTTGGGAAGTTTTTCTTTTTGGAGACTGCAATTTGTAGTCATGTTTTCTTTCAGTGTTAATAGTCATATTAGCCTCTTCTTAGATGTTGCACTCTTAGTATTTTTGCTAGTTGTTGATGACCTTTGTACCTGGTCATTTGCCATATTGATGGTTGGAGTTTTAGTTGTTTGAGACTACAACATATTGGCATAGTATTGTATTGTAACAACCAAGACTGTGAATTCACCATGCCTTCAAGAGAATGTTCATTGTACTATGTTTGAGCAAGTACCTTTACTGTTATAACTCCTAATTCGCCTTTCCTTAACACTTTTTGCAAGTTTCTTTAATAGCTTGTCGCTCCAGTAATAAGCTGGGAGTTCTTCTGTAGATGTCCATCTTGGTATAGACCATAGCTTTAAGGATACAATTAACTAGAATAGAGAAGTTGAAATCCTTGTACAACCTAACTAATTGGCATTTTAATTTGAACAAGCTACTAAAAGATGTGATATCTAATTCCACACCTATAGAAGAGTTCATTGTGAAGTTTATACTGTATGTCCTGGGCTGTTTTTTGGTACCAACATTCAAGGTAGTTGTACATGAAGATATAGCATGTTCTCTTGGCAATCCATGATATTTATGTAAAGGTAACTGGGCAACATACATAAGGAACTTTTTAGTGGAGGGAGTTAAAAATTACAGGCGTAGGATTATGATAGTAGAAGATGGGGTACTGTGTATTCCAGGAAAAGCTGTTAGGTAATATTTCTGTTTTAATTAGTTACACTGATTAGTTAATAATTCTGTTAGGGTAACTAATAGTTAGTTACAACTAACTACTAGTTAACAGTTAGGAGGGAAAGTATAAATAAGTGTAGGGAGTTTAGGAAAGGCATTCAGAAAAGTAATAGGAGTTGGAAGCTCCAATTCTCAATACAGATTCTATTTTCTCTTCATCTCTGGTCCAATTTCTATCAGATTACTAAGGATTGTTGTGGAGAGAGTTAAAAAATACTATGTCAATATGTTGTCGTCTCAAACAACTAAAACTCCAACCATCAATATGGTAAACGACCAGGTACAAAGGTCATCAACAACTAGAGAAAATACTAAGAGTGCAACATCTAAGTCTAATATGACTATTAACACCACAGAAAACATGACTACAAATTGCAGTCTCAAAAAAGAAAAGCATTCCAAAATGATGAAGAGACACCATCTAGTGGAAAAGAATCTTGCCACACTTCAATACACCCTACACATGATATTTTGAAATAACTTTGTTGGACCAAATAGTGCTCAGAATTTTCTTATTGGTAGGAGGTTATTCTTATCACCTCCATATGGTTGTTTGGAATCTTCAACCAAAACTAAGGTGTGAGAGAAGAATTCTAATTCAACTAAATGCTTGGTTCCAACAGATCATCCATCTAATGAGATTGTATCTGATTTATTGTCTAAAGCATGTGTAGATTTAACAGATTAGTGCAAACAGTTGCTGAATATATTTTTACCAACATGCTTTCAATGGAAGAAGAACTCATTAATCATGATGTTATCCAAGCAACTCGAGAGGTCTTGCCCGCTATTGCTCCTGGATGTCGTTTCTTAGATGATATCATGACTTTGGTGCCATGTATGCTTACTTATGAGGAAAAGTCGACTGGTGTAGAGATGATGTGTTGGTTCATACCATATAATTTTGTGAGCAGAGTATTCAACTTCAATCTCACACCACAGAAGGCAGCTAAAGAATATAAACTTCGATTTCTGTCTACTATAACCATGCAAGAGCAATAATTTCATCAATCATGGCTTGAATCCATCCTGAACAGAAAGAGCCTCACTGGTAGTTTTGGAGGCAGAACAAGAGTCAAGGAAGACAAAAAAAGGATAATATGATGGTCATATACAATGAAAACTGAAGGATTTATAAATTAGAAGAGCATTTCTAGTGTATCAAGTATATTTCTAAATGCAATAAGAAGGTCAACAATAACATAGGCTGATTACAGTAGAAGCCATTGGAGCAGGACATGATTTGCTAGGATCCTCTTCTATCTCAGCCTTGAGAATGAGAACGCCCGCGGTTTTTTTTTTTGTGTGTGTTAAGGCTGACCATGTCCTTTCCCTGATAGCTGATGAAAATGTTTATGCTAAAGGTCAAGCATTGATAGTGGCTTGGCATGCATGAAACTATGGTTTCAAGCCCAAGAACATTGAGCTCTAACCCAAACTAGGAAGGGGAAAAAAAATCTAAACTATTTGAGGAAATCCACAGCATCATTGAGTATATGTTATGATTTACAAGAAACTTGGAATCAGGAAAAAAAATTAATAATAATTCAAAAATATACAAATCAAATCTTAATTAATAACCAGAAATATATTAATAAACAACCCCAAAATAGGAAATATTTTCCCACGAGTTCTTTCCAGCATCATACAAATAATTGGAATTGTGTGTGCACGCACACGTGTGAGAGAGAGAGCACAACCAAATTTCATAGCTCATACTACATATTCCTTAGTCCAACTGTCTTAAGGGGTTTTATCTTTTTGTTAGTCCAAGCATTCCATAGAAGTTGGAAAAATGTTAACAGAAAGGGAGGAAAAACAAATTCACAAGGTTTACACATTCTAAACAAATCATAAGTATGAATGTAAAGCATATATCCAATAGTTAAACTTCAAAATTAACCCAAATAAGGGGACGAAATTTAGTTTGATAACTTAAATATTATTTTGTAATCTATCTCTACCATTTAAATTCTGGTCAAAGTAGTTTGTTTGCTTCAAATTTATAAGTTTTAGATACTTAGTAGATTTTATACTTGAAAATGATAATAAAAGTGTGGAACAGTATAAAGAAATAATGAGACACTAAAAAAATAAAAAGCTCCTGAAGTATCAAAAGCAAGATAAAAGGACTTGAAGAACTAAACATACTGAAATGACTAAGAATCAAAACCAACTAAAAATATGAGTATTAGCTTGTTATATACAAAAATGTAAAAGAAGCATATGGGAACCACCTTATTGCATTCAAACTAGCACTCTTTTCAAGATGTCTATCAGACATAATTTGCGTGTAGGCATGTAATCTTCCAGCAGGATCTAATGAATCTGTTCTAACTAATTTATGTACCGGCACTTTCCATGATCTTGAACCTATCATCATAAAAGTTATTAGAAGATAAATGAAATTATTGAGTACAAACCAAAAACAAAAGGCACGCAACATAAAAGACGAGAAAAATCCTCATACCTGTTGCCATAGGGCTGAGGTTAACCTCCTTACTTGTATTAATACGAGGCGATGAAGATTGCCCAGCTGACTGCCACAAAAGAAAAATATGGAAAGAAAATGCATGTATTAAGTGAAATATAATAAACATAAAGCAAAGCAGAATCTGCATTCATGATTTGCATGAATTGTTAATTATTAAAAATGAAGACATATTTTAGAAATTTTAAAACTGGATACAGGATATGTTCATGATATTTGAATAACATAATAAATCTTTGGGATAACTTGATATATGAATCCTCAGTTCAGAACTTGGAGTTGGAGCAGATCATTTAAGTAGAACTTTAGTGAAGTTTGGTTTCATTTAAAGAAAGAATCAACCTGACTAATTGTGAAGCATTCATCATTCATCTTAGGCTCTAAGCTTATGTATTATTTATATAAAAAAAAAACTTTAAAGTGCCAACAAGTCTGAAAAGTATAACCAAAAAAGCAGATAAAAATTTAAGGTACAAAAGAAAATAAGTTGATAAAAAAAATAGATAACTATTACAAAAGAGAGCATAGTGATTAAAACACAATAAGATAAAAGTGCAGTGATTCAAATGTACAATAAAAAGGACAGTGATGTGTTTTTATTTTGGGCCAGTAATATCTTTTCATTTCTGAATCAGTTTAATTCATGAAGAAAAAAAAAGATTAAGAAACACATTTGGCATGAGATGCCAGGATATCAAGGACAAAGGACAAAGATTCTGCAGAAGAGACTGTATAGCAACAGTGGTGCATGGAGTAAGTTTCAGTGATGAAACTTTGGATTCCAGCCAGACAGATGGCAAGTATTTAAGGATTTAGTGATTTACAACCAGAAGAAGCCCCATGGGTCTAACCATCTGCCTGCAGATTTGTCTTTGTCTACTACTACTACTACATACCCCATTACCCAGAGGCTTCACACTATGCGCAGGTAAGGGGGAGTAATATTGTACGCAGTCGTATCCTTGCATATGCAAAGAGACTGTTTCCAAATTCGAACCCACGACCAACAAGTCACTAAGATACAACTTTACCGCTATATGAGGGCTCGTCCTCTGCAGATTTGTCTTTGTCAATGTTGTAAATTCTAAAAACACAATTCCACCCACGAGTACCAATGCTACTAAAAAAAGGTGAGCATAGGCAATGAGCTTTTGGGAGCAGATGCTATCCACTCTACCACGCACCAGCACAGTTTGCCACTATCAACTACTGTGGTAGAAAACTCCACTACAAACATGACTTTCAAATTCACTAACTGTTTGGTAAAACAAGATGTTTAGATTTGTAAAAGTCAATTTGCACGTAGTTATAAGAAAATTCATTCACTGTCAATTTTTATAAAACAACAAATTGTGTGAAGTATTATGTTGTAAACGTACTTGTTCTTGAAATGTCCGTGCCTCGTTGGAACTCCTCAATGTTGATTCAACCACAGACTGTATCTTCTCAATGATAACTTCCTGATTTAAAAGGCTCACCTGTATGCAAACAAACCCACTATTTTCAACAACAGAGAGTGTTTAAATTTGAAAAAAATGATGAAAATGTTAACTACAAAAGAAAACGGTATCATGGTTGTATCAATTACTAGGGAGAGAACTTTTGTCCAGTTCACACAAATTTTTAAATAAGATTGTTTCCTAGTTTGTTCGTTGACTACTACTAATGGTCATTTTATACAAGTGTCTCTGTCCAAGATGTGAAAGTTTAGTCCTTGCCATCGTCATTCATCTTAACAGAAAGTTGAATTTCAGCACAAGGTAAAGTACTAAAGTACGCATGTATGTTGTCTACATTTCAAGCACAAAGGGCTCTTATTTATGTGAGGCAATCAACATCAACAGCACCTTTAACCCAAGTTAATTGGGGTCGGTGGTAGATGAACCCAATGATAAAAGGAAAGAAGGGAGAAAGAAAGAGGGGGAGATGAAGAAGAAAATGACTAAAAATAGACCATCTAGAACATAGAGATATTAAACATAAAACTAATTATGATTTTTCACCTAATAGCTTAAGCTTTTGGGATGGAGAGTTAGTTCATGACATGATATAAGAGCCTCTATGCCCATGTGGTTTGAAGTTTATCCATGCCACCCTCATTCTTAAAGAAAAGTTCAATTTCAGCACAATGTAGGGTGGTCCGATGCATATTCCATGCTTCAAGCCCAAATGACTCTTGTGCAAGGGGGCATGTTAGATATTAAAATTATCTATATACCTTCACCTAACAAGTTAAGCTTTTGAGATAGTGGGTTCATGACATCATCAAAATTCAATTTCTTTGGCAAACATCATCAATAAATCACTCATTAGAAACTTCATTGACTCTTTCATCAATTTTATTTGGAACCCATCCAACCCCAAATTATAATTTCAAACCAATGTTTACCACAGCCAAATAGCCACAAAAAAAAAAAAAAAACTGTCCATAAGACACTTCAACCCACCAATTTTCTACCTTCAAAACTAAATGTCCGTGCCAGTTACATGGAACCTTAAGTCAATGACTTTAGCAATATTAATGACAAAGAATCGCATACATGCATACCTCTCTCTTTGTTGGATGTACATTGACATCAATATTCTCTGGTGGTAAAACAATTGAAATATATATAAAGGGTTTAGATGCTTTTGGTAATGTCGCTGCATAAACAATTTCAATAGCCCTCTTCAATGCAGAACACTCAACCAGACGATCTGGGGAACACAAACAAGAAGATTTTCATACGAATCTATAAACAATTAGCTCATGTGAGATATAAATATAAACATTGTCCAATGAGAAAATTAAATTAAATAAAGATGAACGCTTAAACAAAAATAACATATAGCACAAAACTTGTTCAATGAAAAAAAGTGAAAGGTATATCTGTGTGTGCGTGTATAAATTAACTCCAAGATTTAGAGTTTCCCATATGCACTACATGAATTAGTGTAAGGATGTAGAACACACAATTAAGAGAAAGAGATGGACAGATGCAAAGCAAGAATAAGTGAAAGAACAATTTTTTATATTTTCCGCAAAGTACTAGTAGCATTCAGGATAAGAAGTACACAATAAAATAAATTATCTGGCATTATAAACTATCAATAACAGAGGCTTCATCTAATAAAAGTAAACACCTTGAGTTTTTTAAAAGCATAATAGTTAATGTTTATCAATACAGTTAATGTATACCATTGATGAAAAGCACCATGGTGATTTTCTTTGCAGCATAATTTGCATTGGACATGTAGCCATGCATCTCAAAAACCGAAGTAGATGGATCATTGTCTGAGGCTTCAATTTCAATCAGATTGCGAGCAACTGAGACCCCATAGACAGATTTGATGGCATCGAGCCTTGAAGACATGGCCACAGTGTGAACATCTGCCCTAACAGCTCCATGCTGATAGAAACAGCAGTTCCAAACATCCAATGAAAAATAAAATACGTGACTTACAATGCAGATAGCTTATAAGATTGTTGTAGCAAATAAGTTATACTGCTAAAGAGACCAACCTTTCTGCACGAGAAACTGACATTAATATGATGAATAGCAAACCGGCTTATTAAGTCTACAATCTTTGAATAATCATCAGAAGAATTTTGCAGCGTCTTCCTCCTTGCAGCCATGTTATAGAACAGATTCTCAACCTAGCAACACAAGCACGAGAAGTTCAACCCATAACAATCACAATTCCAATTGCTTATTCAGAAGAGCATGAGTATTACTTTCAGGTATTCAGAAGGCAACATCCTAATCAGCTTCAGTACAGACCAATAATAATATAACTTAATTGCACTTTGTGTCCCTTAATATTATCATTTCATGAATTTGATCCTCTCATTGTATTTTTCCAAATTTAGTCCCTTGGTATTTTAACTGTGCATGTCAGCATAGATGTGCTGACGTGGCAATGCAATAGAGAGCATGTTAGCATTTCTGTAATATAAGATATCAAGTTAACAGATAAACCAAAATTGTACAATTAAAATAGTAAGATCAAATTCACGAAAAAAGAAAAAGAAAAAAAAAAAAAAAAAAAAAAAAAAAAAAAAAAAAAAAAAAAAAAAAAAAAAAAAAAAAAAAAAAAAAAAAAAAAAAAAAAAAAAAAAAAAAAAAAAAAAAAAAAAAAAAAAAAAAAAAAAAAAAAAAAAAAAAAAAAAAAAAAAAGATGGAGAGACCAAATTGGTGAAATGTCATTAGTTTAGTACATAGAAAACCAATATTTACAAGTGAAAACAAAATGACAAGCAATGGAAGAAGCATTGGTATAGGAACCATTATCTGCGTTCCTTTAACAGCAGCACATGGCCTGGGTTGGTGCTCCATGACACCATCTCTATAGGATACCCTGAACCACAAAAGGCAGAAAATGTTACTTAGTCATATATATGAATAATGAAATGAATGAATTAGTGATAAAGTAGGGAAATGAATGAGTGAGTGCCTGTAACCGTGCAATTGGGGTTTGGTAATGGTGGTGACGGTGACGTGAGCGACGTAGGTCATGCTGGCGAGAGCCTCGCCGCGAAAGCCCATCGACTTAATGCGCTGCAAGTCCTCAAACGCGGACAGCTTGGAGGTCGTGTGGCGCTCGCAGAGTATGGGCAAGTCCTCAAACTGCAGAAGCAATAGTATGAATGAAGAAGAATTAGGAGATATATAGGGTTGCTCTAGTGGTGAAGTGAGACGCAAAGGCGGAGAGTTTTCGAATCCTCTGCTAACAAAAACTAACAATAGTAACAACTAACATTTGCCGATAAAAAAATAAAAAGTATGAATGAATGAATTGAGAGTGAGAATGAGAAGAAGAGAGGGAGGGAGGGAGTGACTGACTCGGATTCCGTGGCCGTCGTCGGAGACTTGGATGAGTTTGAGGCCGCCATCCTTGATGAGGAGGCTGACGGAGGAGGAGGAGGCGTCGAGGCTGTTCTCAACGAGCTCCTTAACGGCGGAGACGGGGCGTTGGATGACCTCGCCGGCGGCGATTCGGTTGACCACAGACTCGCTCAGCCGCTGAATTTTAGGGGGCTCCATTCGCGTCTCAATCTCGGTCTCTTCCATTCCGAATTTCCGATTGATTCAATTCAATGTGCTGAATGCCAAGGGAAGCAACTCCTCACGGAACGCTTTCATATGCAACTTGTCAATTTGGCTCGATAGTGTGATTATGTGACCACCGTATCCTCACAATGTCTAGATGTTAATTACTGCTTATATAGTTTTATAATATTTAATATTATATCAGTAAAAGATTTGATAAGATCAAATGTAATAATCTAATATAATATGATTTGATTAATTGACAAAAGATAATGAATTAAATAAGATCTAATTAGTAATTTAATTGATAAAGCATGATTTGATTTGATTAATTGATTCCCATTTCCCCCTTCACCTAATGAACCAACCAAAGATCAAAACCATAACTATGACCCAGATGCAAATAACTCAACCCTGCTTCTTCTTTTTTATCGGTGGGCCCTGTCAGCCAGGCCCGTGCGTGGACAATGAGTCCTCTCAGTTGGAACTGTCGAGCAGAGTTCGTGTCCTTCAGGACTTAGTTCGAGCAATGTTTTTCTGTAGATGTCAATGGCACGAGTAGTGGACTGGCTTTACTCTGGAGGCAACCTTTTGATTGTCACCTTCTAAGTTTATCCTCCAACTTCTTAAATGTTTAATGTTCATCAAAATGGAGACTCACAGGATACTATGATATTCCTATGGAAGGATACCAATACACATGAGCTAGACAGAGAGAAATACATGATGCAACTAAGGAGAAACTTGATCGAGGTCTTGCAACATGGGACTAGTTCAAAATGTTTCCAAAATTCAGAATCCAAAACGACATAGCCTCCAACTCTGATCACTCTCCCATTTTGATCAGATTAGATGTCAAGTAAAAGAGACACTACTGCAAAATTTTCAGGTTTGAGATTTCTTGGATCCCTTGAACCAGATCTTGTTGATGTTGTTACTAATGGATGGACTAGAGGTAACCTCAATCCAACATATATATTTTAATTTATTCTTATTCTATTTCTATCCACATTATTTCTTTCCTCTCTATCAAACAACGCTTCAAGGAAAGAGGAAAATACCACATTATTTCTCTCCTTTCTACCAAATAGAGTCTTCAAGGAAGAAGGAAAAAACCACTAAGTAGTAGATTATCAATCAGATAATTAAAATAATAATAAATCACATTTATATTCAAATTGAACTAAAATCTATTAAATTTTTATGATAAATCTATACTACTCGTGTAGATTAAATATATAGTCATTTGAATATGTTTCAATTTACGAACTTAGTAGATATTGTGAGAAAATAAGTCACATGTATATATTTTCTAGTAATTCATGTTTTGAATGGTTTAAATGGAAAAAAGTGCATGAATATACTATTTTTCTTAGACTTTTAATGTAGGAAAAATTAGCAATGTAAAAAGCTTCAGATTTTGAATTCGAGCTTCAACACTTCCTTTTTATTTAGGTCTTAAATCATACGCTAGGAATGTGATAGAGGTGATTTTGGCTTCTATAGAAAGCTTAAACATAGACCTATACTTTTCATGGAGAGTGTCTTATCATATTCAAAGTATATCATAGGAAAAAAAATTGGGTTTAAAAAAGTTGAAGTGCACGTGTAGTCAAGACATAGCTGCAGTGTATTAATTATATCTCTAGCTGTAGACATATAAATAACAAGAAAAATATGTCAATTTTTTTAAGGACAAAATTATCTACAAGTTTTATAAAGTCATCAAATTGAAAGTCATAGAGCGCATGGTGGATGAAAAATCAAGAACAACATTGCACGCACTCCTACTGGAGAACTGGAGGCGAGGAAGAGCTTGAGAATGATTTTTCATCAATGAAGATTAAAGGAATTAACAACAATATTTCTTGAAGATTTATGGCCCAATCCCTATTCCTCTCGCGTAGGTTTATTTCCTTTTCTCTCTTTCTATTTCTTCAGGGTTAGGTTAAGATCAACTTGGTGTGAACTTTTGCAATCGATTCATTTAACTAAATTAATGTTGTGTTTTGTTCTATGATATGCCTGAATCACCATTCACAACCTCTCCTACTGTCGCGCTATGTGAATTTGTGACAATACTAATAGTACGTGCGTTACACATTTTTCTTTGCAACCCACGTTTTGCATAATTTGCTATTACGATATGATATACGTGTGACACATATATATGTTAGCTACGCAACACACGTGTTCAAACCATTTCAAC
This sequence comes from Glycine tomentella, assembly GCA_007407185.1. Classification (NCBI taxonomy): domain Eukaryota; kingdom Viridiplantae; phylum Streptophyta; class Magnoliopsida; order Fabales; family Fabaceae; genus Glycine; species Glycine tomentella. The sequence continues at coordinate 211,067 of PYAF01004356.1, read as the reverse complement.
CCAATTATATGTTTTTATTAGCATTTTAATTAATTATATCAATTTGGTGAAAAGCCCCAAGCAACCTTTGTCTTTTAATTCACCAAGGTTCAGGAAGCAACATTTTCTTATTTTATAAGTTATCCCAGTTTGAAGATTCTTTTAAAGTAATGGAGGGACACCTCAGTAAGCGGGGATAGTAAGATAAGGAAATGCCACTGTCGAGAGAAGAAATGGATAAAATAAAGTGCAATAGCAAAGAAAAAGTTCCGCAGAACGACGTACGTACCTAGTTTTATCGTATGTTCATGTTCCCCATCCATAAATCTGAACATAGATCTTTCCGTTTGCACTCATATATGACTCAAACAGAGGTTTTGATATTACCAAGTGCATCAATAAATGATAGTAGTTTTGAGTTTGTAATTATATTAAATATTTTTTTATTGTCTATAATAATTTTACTTCATTTCAAATATAATTTTTTATTATTATTTTCCAAAAAAAACTATCTATAGTCTTCTTTTTTTTTTGCATTACTCGTATTATGGACGGATATTACCTAAAAAATCGAGTTATTAAATATTATTTATTTAAATTTTGACATTTTTTTTGGCATATTTTGTTACTTATAATATATGTATATTGATATTGAATATAAAATATTAATATTATAATATCTTTAATTATTTTAATATATTTTTAGTATAAAAAATGTCTTTCGAAAATAATCATTTGTTTTTCGTTTTAAATCCATTTATTTAATAAAAATAACATGTTTTTAGTATCTCACCAAAAAACTTTTATAAGGGCTAAAAATAATAAAAATGGATTAATAAAAAAACCACACAGTTTCAGCAATACAATATATATTTAAATCATTTTTCAAAATTCAATATTTTAAATAAATTAAATAAAGGTAAAAGTGAAATTATTATTTTAATTTAAAATAAAAATCTTATAAGAAATTGAAAGAAAGAAAAAAGAGTGGGGATGAACAATGACACACAACCACTGTGAAGGGGACATTGACTTGTTTTCTTTTAAGTTTTAAAGCTAAAAGATATACTTTAGAGTACAGCATGGACTTTCAGCATTACGATTTATTTAGTCATATCAGGTTATTTAGCTTCCTCACAAAGAAATTATTGTGTTCCTAAATAAACTGGGCAAGTAACCTGATCATGAGCAACCCACAAGCTACATTGCCTTCTCATAGTGGAGAAATTTTTAAAGTGCTTCTGTAACCATAAAAGATTAATTAGCATTAATTGGCAAGGACATGCATAAGTATAATAAAGAATTAATTAACTTAGAAATTTGTAACTATATATTGATGATAAAGTTAAAGATTTATAATTTTTAAAATATTAGCATTTACATAACCAGGCCGGCCACTACCGTACTGTGATACTGATTACTGATACACTTAATATTTTTCATCAGAAATTATATAATTATATATACTTTATTTTTCTCTAAATTAATACTGCTATATATACTGTGTAGTCACTTTATACCAAAAATCGGGTTAGCACATGACCAGGTATCATGCAGTACCACTTGAAAAGATGTTATTCCTTTTCCTTTTTAATCTTTAAAGAGTGTTTAATGCAATCCTTCCTTTTCCTTGTGTCAGCTGTTTACACATCATACAATATTATATATACACTTGGATTTGTCTAGAAAGTTTGTAAATTAACACGAACTTTATTTATATGTGTCTATGCATATGTTTGGTACTACATTCATTTATTTTTTAAAACAAATATTTTAATAAGCTTTATTTTATTTTTATAAAAAAAATTGTAACTAATATTTTATTACACGTACTGCACTGAATAAATATTTATTTTCGTATAATCAAATTCGATAATAAATAAGTATTTTAAATGTGTAAATTATATTATAATTAAAATTAGTAATAAATAAACATTTTTTAATATATAAATTATATTTTAGAAATACAATGTCAATAAAAATAGTTATTATTCCATACCAATAAACAGATATTCCTACACGACGTCAAAAAAAATTCGTTAAAAGTTATTAGATATTTCATTTTACAAAATTTGGTACTTAAATATATATATATATATATATATATATATATATATACACACACACGTATAGTGTTTAATAATTTTTCTTAAACAAAAAATTTCGTTAATATATTATTGATTCGGATATATTGAATTAAAATGTGAAATAAGGTGATTTTAAATATATATATATATATATATATATATGAAGAATAGTTGTACCAGCGTACCTTGGAATTGCACTTACGGTATCATTCTTACTGAAAATTCACACATGAAACTCTGTTAACCTCAGTAAAGATATTTTGGAGATAATATAATTAAATAAAGGTGAATTATTTAAACATGATATTTGTTAGTATTAGCCCAGAAAACATGATATGTGTGTAATTCAGTGAATGATGAAAACAAAACTCTAAAAACATGCATAAGTGTCAGCATTAAGGCTACGTGAGGGAGCGGTCACAAATTCAAACTTTTTGTTCTTCGCGGTGGTTGTCTATGCATGCAGGGCTTTTGGTAGCAGAATAATAAAAGGCGGGTAAGCAATTTAAAAAAAAATAATAATAATAAAAGGCTAGCTAGCTAGTAGAAAAAAAAAAATGTAAATCCACATGAAATGCCGATGAAATACGAGCTTGATAATTGATATCATAGTTGAAGCCAAGGGAAATTATTGGTTAAAGTTGAACACACTATAATCGCTTCTTTTTTTTCGGTGATGGAAAAGGGAGAAAAGTAACGACAAAAAAGGGAAGAAGAAGGAAACTGCTTACTTTTGGAAAATCGTCGTTTATCTTCTCTCCTTTATAAAAGCATAATGTGGATGTCGTTTATGAAGTGTCATATCTTTCCCTATGAGGTTGGAAGGGGTAATCTTGAACGAATATACGTGTTGATCAATTGGAATGATCAACTAGGCTATTATATTTATATAGGACTCCTTATTATCAAGGTTGAGGTGTAAGGTGTCTGATACAGGCATGCTTTTTTTTGTTAAACAACGTATTAGCTATAACTAGAACTTCTTTTGGGGAGACAAACAAGATAAGGTTCATTGGTTTTTCCTTCTCCGAGTTAGAGGATAAATATGATTAGGAAGAATGAAAATCAGATTAAGTGGATATTTTTTATAAAATTTGATCGATATGCTTCCATCTTAATTAGTTCAGAGTGAAGGTACCGACCATATTTATATTTAGATTACGTATAAGTTGCTACAGTGAAGCTAAGGATTCTTGGATTCAAACCTTACACACGTACACACATGTCATGAGAGGAAAGTTAACCGATTGAGCCAACTCCTGTCTTTAGTCTACTACTTTATATATACAAAAAGCTAAGGATGAAGTTTTCTTATTTCAAGATCTTTATAAACCACCAATCTAAGAATTTACCGTTTGGGTTAGATATCATGTTCCGGATTAAACTTCATAGGTCCAATCTCTAAGTTTAAATTATTTTAATGTCCAAAATCTTCAGTCAATATGGGCCAATATCTAGCAGAAGTAACTTAAATTACAAGGCAAATTCGATTCATCCTACGATAAGAGGCATACTTTATAGGTAGGAATAAAGTAATAGCATATTACTACTTCTAAACAGGTAAAAAAATTCTACAAATGACTCTTGATCCTTACAGCATTTGTCTCTCCTCATCGTAAGGCACCCTTATATACAACCTCTCATTAATAGACTGAAAGTAAAGTCGTGTCAAGCGTCTTACGGTATTGATATAAAATAGGTTAAATGATAAAGGGGGAAAAATCATGAATTCGATTTTTTATACTAATAATTGATAATTAATATTGATCAATAAAAAAAACTGTATGTACTTCAATTTACTCAATCATGTCTAAAGAGATAACTATTGCAAAAAGATCTCAAATATATATATATATATATATATATATATATATATAAAGACATCTCAAAACATATAACTTCAAATTGTAATGACTCTTGAGCATAAAGTTGATTGCATTAATAATTAGAGTTATCATTTATCAATTCCCCATTGTTATGACTACATGTTTAATTAGAAATTCACTTGAGTGTAACATAAATCAATATGGAAACTCAAAAAAATTATAAAAAAAATCAATATGGGTCTCAGTAATGGATTTTTTAATAATAGTCTTATATATTAATTGTAGCATCCCTGATTACCAATTCTTTGACAGCTCTCACACTACAACATTTCACACGGTGACACTTCACTCAACATCCTTATTATCAAAACTCTCTTTAGGTTGTCATTTTTGAGACCTCGACAACCATCTTTGATACCGTTCGATTACTTTCAAGATCATTAGTTGCCTCCATAAATCACACTGTGTTTTGTCCTCACTCACACACTTTCTTGAAAACTTTTCAGAATGTCAACTATCTCATAACTATTTCAAGTCAAGTACGTTTAACTGTGGAGTTCTTAAATGATAGGTTAGTGAAAAATATATGCATCTTATTGGTATAGGTAATACCAATTAATTTTTTAAAGTCATCATCAATTGTGTGTCCCATACCTACATAGCCTTTGGATCCTTCTCATTCCAGTGTGATTTGTTAGGGACGTTACATTCTTACCAGCTTCTACCTGGTTTATCCTCAAACCACATTGTACTACGAAAAATGTTAGCTCTAATACCATTCGTAACATCCTTGATTGTCGACTCTTTGACACTTTCACACTACAATACTTCATACAATGACATTTCACTTAACATTCTTGTTGGTCAAAATCCTTTACTGATCAAAATTCTTTGTAGGTAGCCATTTTTAAGATCTCGACAACCAGTTCTAACACTGTTCGACTGCCCTCAATATCATTAACTGTCTCCACAAACCAACATGAGACTTTTCAGTTTGCTTTGTTCTCACTTACACACTTTTTAAGAAAATTCAAACACGTTTAACTGTGAAGTTCTTAAGTAATAGACTTCTGAAAAGTAGGATGCATCTTGTTAGTATATACAATACCAATTATTTTTTTTAAGTCATCCTCAAGTATACGTCCCATATCTGCATAGCCTCAATCTCTCTAATTCTGGTGTAATTCGTTCGGGGTGTTACACTAGTAAAAGCCTAAACTTTGTTTTTTCAAAAAGTTTATATTTATCTGTCATTTATAAAGTTTAATATTACATTAATTACTCTTTTATCGATTATATCTTTATTGTTTTCTAATATTTAATTATTTTACACATACATTTATTGTAGATTGAGAAGAAAAGAAGATAAAAAAAATCCCATGATATGATTATTTTAATATAATCAAGAAAAATTATTATTTTTCTTAATTTTTACATAACAACCTTAAACAACACATAGAAAGAAATGGAAAAAGTATTACACTTGATTTTACTTTTATGATAAAGAAATAAAATACTGTTTCAAAAAAGAGTTTTGTTCTGTTTTTTATGATTATGAATAGAGATGTCCAACAAGATTTGCTGGAAAATTTATGTTGGATCAAACTCTCTCTCAAGGTATTTATGAAGATTGAATACCTCATGGAAGAAGATCACCATGTTTGTATAAACGACACCAATCACTTAAATTATTATATGAATTCGTAACAAGTTTAATAATGTTAATATAAAAAACTTTTACATTATCAACTAATTACTATTATTAAATTTCTATTTGTACGGTTTGTACGATAATTATTATAAATGTAAATAAATTTATCATATTTATTTGTTATTCCATGATAGTATATATAAAATTATTTCTAGCACATAAAGTATTTTCTTTTTTATAAAAAACTGAAATAACATTACTTATATCTTTCAGAAAACAAATAGACGTTTATATATTCATTCTATATATTGGAACAATCTTAAAAAAAAAAAAAAAAAAAAAAAAAAAAAAAAAAAAAAAAAAAAAAAAAAAAAAAAAAAAAAAAAAAAAAAAAAAAAAAAAAAAAAAAAAAACTAACTCTCACTAAGTCGCAGGCAAGACCAGGAATGAATCACAATCATGTTAAGAAAAGTGGGACTTGTGAGCTAATAAAGTTCTTTCTTTCTTCTCCCTTAAAAAAAAGTTCTTTCTTCTGTGTAACCCTTTTCATATTTCGTAGAGTAACGTGATTTTTACATTATATTTTTACAATAATTGTTTTAATAAAGAAAGAAATGAAAAAAAATGAGGTAAAATAAATGATGTGACAAAAGTTTGTCATAAGAGTAGAACAGAAATAACATTAACATTATTTTATTTGTAATGCATTATACTGATTTTTTTAATGCTGTCGTCGCGCTCACTATTTGTGTTGGAGACTTGGAGTGGGAACGTAGCGAAGTAAGCAAGTTGACGGTTCAAAGAGTTTTTTCTATACAAAGAATGAAAGAAGAAAAAAGTAAAAGTTGTGATTAGTTTTATTTACTGTAGCTTTTAAATTTCATTTTGTTATCTTTGGCCCAGCATTGCTTTTATAATTTGTTTGCATGCGGGAGAAGAATAATGATATTATTAATCAGACAACTTAGCTAGTGAGTTTTCAGATGTATATATAAATATATTCAATATTCAATTCAGAGCATCAACAGAGGGACTCTCGTGGACTAATAACCAAATTCCAAGTTACAGATTCTATCAAGCTAAGCTACCTATTGGTTAGTTTGCTTCCATCTGTAGCAGTAGCAGTATCAGTGTTTCGTTTGGTTCCAAACTTCCAAGCTTCCAAGCTTGGGCTCAAGTGGGTTAAACACTATTACTTTGGCTGATTTCTGTTTATGTCTAGAAAATTTTTCAAGTCATGCATGACGTTGAATTTTCCTTTGACTGAATGACTATGACGGTTTTCATTATTTGAGTTGAAACTTTATTTTCATTATCTTTTTATTATGTGGTTGTTCCTGTTGATCTTTTTTCTATTTTGGCCTGCTGGAACAGATGTTGAGAGCATTATTTTACTTGCAAGATTTAAGTGTCATTCCTGCAAAGGGAGGCTCTGGAATTCATCCTGCAGATAGGAACATATATGCAGTATATGTTGCTGCAAACAGCTGATACTGTCTATTAGTCAACTACCTTCATTCCTTTTCTTTAGTTTTTTAGGTAGAGTGGTCGAGACTAATCTTCACATTCTTTCTCCTAAGTTGTAAATTTAAGTATGTACTATATAAACATTGGTTAGGGCCATGGATAGGCGGTGGTCAAGGATCACCAAATAATTTTTCGGGGGGGGAGAGGGAGGGGGTATTTGAACTTTTTTGAGCTATTGGAATCAGAATTAGGACTACAGCAATAGCAGCAAGTCTCTTGTTTGGTGATCAGTGGCATCAAATTAATGTTGTTTTTTTTAATATTGTTATTATGTAGAAATTATTATTTGGGCGTTTCAAGAGATAAATGAAAATGGACATATACGAGACATTTCCGCAAGTTAGCATGTGGGGGGACAACTTTAAAGTTGATGGCGGTCTGAATTCAATGTTAATGGTTGGCACTAATGTGGAGAACAAGGTGAGAAAGTGTGATTTCTAGTTTTTTGTTGGGTCAACTTCATTTTCATTTGGAAACTAGACTCTAAGTCCTATAACAGTATTTTCTAATTTGAATTCTCCAGTCTGAGTATATTCCTCAGGAATCAAGAGAGCCTTCTGGTTCTGGAGCGGATCAAGAAACTACAAAAAAAGATGTTAATAAGGTGATGAAATTTCTTCAGGACATATCTCTTCTATGCATAGCTATTGAAATGTTTTCTTATCTCTTGTTTCATTGTAAATTAATGTTAGTATTAAGAAGTCTGAACTCTGAAGTGTGACCTTTAGTCAGTGACATTGAAGATTTCTCTCAAACATGAATGATTTTGTTGTATTATATTTGTCTGTGTCTCTGACATTATGGATGCTAAATATTCATGTGTAGATGCTAAGACGCCTAGCTCAGAATCGAGAGGCTGCTCGGAAAAGTAGGCTGCGGAAAAAGGTATGACAAGTGAACTTACAACTTACTAGAAGGTAGTCAGTATCTGTCATCTGATTTGTACTTTTGTTATACATAGGCTTATGTTAAACAATTAGAATCAAGTCGTTTGAAGCTCATGCAACTGGAGCTGGAAATTGGGAAAGCAAGAAAGCAGGTGAACCAAAACTCAGAAATTATCACCTTTAATTTTTCTTTTTATTGTGAACTTTTGATTTATATTCCTTCTTCTGTCATGTTTAAGTATATGCCAAAATATCTACTTACAGGGTCTGTATATGGGCACTGTATTAGATGCCGGCTATATAGGATCAACATCAGAAACAATAAATCCAGGTTTGTGATTCTTTTTCTAGTTTTAATCTTTCTTAAGATTTGTTCTTCTTCTGTTAATTTATATGTATCACTTATTTGTTCTTCTCTCCATGCATTTGAAAATCTTGAACTATGTTATTTTTCCTTTTATGTTTCTATATGGGATGTAAATGCATATTTTTCTTGTATTAGCAGTAATCAATATATCAGGCATCTATGTCTGATTAACCTTATAACGAATCTACATTTCATTTAACTCTGTCAAATTGCTTTTGCAGCTGACAGGTCTCGGTGATTTAATAGAAATTCATCAATTAATCAATGAAAATTTCTTTTCTATTATACTTAATGTCATGCTTGATTAACTATAGTTTTAGACCTCCATTGAAAGAAAGGTGTTTCATTTCTTCCTAGCCCTTTTGTGAATCGGAGAGTTGAGGGGAAGATCCCAAAAGATTTATGTGTAACGGCTTGAGATGATCTTGCTTTGTGATTCCTCAGCCTACCCTCTTATGAATTATGATTTTTCTTGAACTTCATGTCTTAGAGCAAGATATTGTCAATTATCCTCTCTTGCAAGTCCTTTTTTATTTCAAGTGCATAATTCACCTTCATTAGTTCCTTTTCCCCCCCTTATGTTTTACCTTTTCCAAGTGATAGAATTTGTAGATTTATATAAGTCTACATTTTTACGCAACAGATTATTTAGAACTTGGTTTCTTCAACTGTAATTAAAATCCCTGCATCTAATATTGCAATATGTATTCTGTCATATATTCTATCAACCGTTTTTCCCATGCTTCAAATAGGAGAATGTTTAGTAGCAAGTGTTTAGTTTCATGACGAACAATTTTAATGACAACATCGTATCATAATTATCAATGTTTGTTTAGATGTTAATTTTTGTGCCACACTAGTATCTTTGGGTAAGAAGCATTGTGCTTATAGCTTGTTACATTCTTCTAATGTCCTGTTATATGAAGCAGGGATTGTTGCTTTTGAAATTGAATATGGACAATGGGTTGAAGAGCAACAAAGGCGGAATGAAGAACTTAGACATGCATTTCAAACACAAGCACCGGATGTACAGCTCAACGTAGTTGTTCAGAGTGTCCTAAACCATTACTCAAATCTTTTCAGAATGAAAGCAGATGCGGCAAAGGCTGATGTCCTCTATTTACTCTCTGGTGTGTGGAAAGCATCAGTGGAGCGAATTTTCCTTTGGATTGGAGGCTCCCGTCCATCGCAGCTTCTAAACGTACATACTACATACCATAGACTAAATCTGATTCTGATAACTGCTAACACTTTCTCTTCACTTTTTTATTTTTGATCTTGTTAATTGTTAGATTATTAGTTTTTGTTAACAGGAGGGATAGAACCCGTGACCTTTCCTTCCTTCCCTTCTTTCTTAACCATCCAACCAATCTTATATCTCCACACTTTCTCTTCACTGATTGCGAAGAATGAGTGTTCTATGTCAATTTTTATTTTTCTCAAACTATTATCTATTTGAATTTCAGTTAAATGTATTTCTTAACAAGAGTTCAGTTGGTATGTTTTCACTATGATGTTTAGAACAAAAATATAATATTTCTGCGGAACAAATAGCATCTGTTCATCAGGATTTGCTGCTCGAATTGCTTGCTGATAAGACTAGTACGTTTCATGTTATTGTCATGGTACATTTTACATAATAACTCAAAATAATACCAATCACTTGACCTTTTCTTACAGATCATCGTGCCTCAACTTGAGCCTTTGACTGATCAACAAATTGTTAGTATGAACAACCTCCGCCTATCATCTCAGCAAGCTGAAGATGCTCTTTCACAAGGATTGGAAAAACTTCAGCAGAGTTTGGTCCACGACATGGCAGTTGATCCATTGGGTGTAGGAAACTTGGGACTTCAGATGGCTTTTGCTATGGACAAATTTGAGGCACTAGAAGGTTTTGTAAACCAGGTAACATAACACCAGATATTGGTATTCAGGATTTGATCTTATTCCCAATTATAATATGAGAGCCTTGGAACATTCAGCTTAGTCTATACAGTCGAGAAAAGTTATTTTTTGCAAACTACAAATAGAAATGCATGCCTTTTGTTTTTGTTTTCTTTATAATTATATTTAAGATAGTATCGTCATTTGAGAAATCAATTAATTAAGGATAAAACTAAAATGTAGTTCTTTAGGTGGGTGTTTTTAATGTTATTCTTCAATCAGAATTAGAGCTTCACCTTGATGATCCGTGTTATATATAGGCTTGCATTAAAAATTAGTTTAGGCTACCAAAATTAAACTCAAATTTTGATTGGAGAACAACACCAAAAACATCTAATAATCTGTAAGGAAAATTTTGTCCATTAGTTAATTCACTTACCTGAAAGACTGAAATCCTTTTAAACTTCAACTAGACCAATCCTCATTATCAGGATCCCACTATACATTCTGAGTAAAGTACTTCTTTATCATCCATATTCAGCATTACATTATATAATTTGGTACATAACTAACATTGGAAATTGTTAGCACAACTGAAAGTTTAGCATTATTACTCAAATTTCCACCACTGAGCATCTCAGCTACACCAAGTGGCTTCATCATATCATGCTTGATAACCGTACTTGCAAAATGCAATATATGTGCTCCTTTGTCACAAAATTGTTAACAAGTCAAATGCATTATCCTCTTCACAGGCAGATCACCTTAGGCAACAAACTCTGCTGCACATGTCACGCATCCTGTCAACTCCCCAGGCTGCTCGGGGATTGCTGGCTCTCGGGGAATACTTTCATCGTCTTCGTACCCTTTGCTCTCTTTGGTCTGCTCGTTCATGTGACCTTGCCTAGCCTCCCAAACTTAGGCTCCTTAGAGGAAGAGACATAGCTGCTCTGCTTCAACTTCTTCGACTGAATCATCTCTTCTGTGCTTTACAAAACAGTTACTCGATTTTAGATATGAATATGAGTTAATGCCGTGTACTAGCATGAAGCAAAATTATGTGATTTGCTGCTCTTGTGAGTGTGCTTGTACATAAACAGTGTATCATCTTTACTACTATATTATATATTATGAAAAACTTTTTAGTATCTTTCGGAATAAAATGTCCATTATTTTACTTTAAACTGGTAACTTTGAGTTTATTGTCATTGAACAGAGGGGAAAAAATCATAAATTTGTCTATGCTCACAAAAAGAGAGACATGCAGTGGAAATTTCATGTTATATAAGTAATTGGTTGATTTGGCACAACAATGTAAATTGATAAAGAAAGTGGTGTATACATACTGTAAAGCATATTTACACTTAGTCGCCTAATTTTAAGTTTTCATGGTAGCTTTGTTTATTAATATTATTATTATTTACTGTGACAGTATATAAAAATTAAATTTAATTCATAAACGCAAAAACATTAAAACTCTCAATGAGTATGCCTATATAGATATATTTTTTTAAAATTAAGATAGTTTAAATTAGTTATTTTAGCTTATAAAAAAAATAGTTATTTTGGGAGATGGACAAGAGCATAACGTAAACACCAACCTCCAATCATAACACAGGAAAAAAAGCCAGAGACCGTCCACAAATTTCGCGGGGGGAAAAAAAAAAGATTCGCGGCTCTTATTCATCAAAAATTGAGAATTTGCTCTTTGAGGAAAAAATGAAAGATTTTGTGAGATTAATGGTGTTAGTTATCGTTGGGGGGCCCACCCAGAAGCTCTTCTCTCCGTTCACAAGGAAGGGTTTGGTACTTTTGTAACTCTCGAATTGGCTTCAAAAATCAGAGGGAAACTATGAGCAATCTGAGAACCCTGTGTAGACCTCAGACGGTGTTCTCTTTCATTACTTGCAGACACCAATTTCGTTCTAGGGTTTCGTTTCGAAACCCTAGTTGCAAGCCCCGTTTGCCATCGCCGTTTCTGTATTCTACAGTCGGTTCCTGGGCTTCGAATCCCTGGTTTCGCGTGAACCAGAGGAGAACCGTGGCCAAGGCAACAAACTGGGCTGAACAAAAATCCCCATATGAGACTCTTGGTAATTTTTACTTTCAACTTTGTTGACAACTCTTTTTACTGAGAAAATATGGAAAAGAAGATCCCACTTTTAGGTGAAATGATGGGTAATGCTGAAATTGAAAATTGCTTATGTCCTAATCAAATAAACTTCTTTATAGCACTCATAGCAGAAGAAATAAGGAGGTAAAATGATTTAAGCTTCTTCTATAAGCTAAAATCAACTTATGCACCTCAGCTTTTGGAGAAGTTAAGTGCATAAGTTGATTTTAGCTTACAGGTAAAACTCAACTTATTTTCTTCTCCTTTAAGTGCTAAGGGGGATCCAAGCCTTAGAAGGAGAGGAAATGAATGTCCTGTTTTGTTGGAAGTGAATAGAGATGGAAAATTCCCCTGCATACTTGTTTTGACAGTTCCTTCTTCAATTGTCTGCACTGAACAACAGAATTGGAAGGAGATGCTGATGAGGAGCAGATAAAGAATGCTTACAGACGCTTGGCCAAATTCTATCATCCAGATGGTGTGTATCTCCATCTTAGTTACTTGCTTTCTTAAAGTGTCATTTGGATTGTGTCTGTCAACTTGATATTTAATTATGATGGTTGTGGTGGCCTGATGTTATATCTAGCAGCAATATATTATTATGTTCATTGAAGATGAAGCCAAGCAATTACAACTACTTTTCAGTTAGGGTTTTGAGATTTTACATCTTGTTTTAAATGCTAGTCTGCTGGAACGTGGGAGATGTTTTGTTTTTCTTTACAAGAATGTTCCTATGAAGCAGTTTATGGCTAGTGAGTGTTTCTTCAACTGTGTGCCATACAATTTAGTTGTGATACAGCTCTTCTGTGGTGGTATTGTTTGTTAAAGATGAATATAACCTCTCAATACATATTAAATCTGTTTACTCTTCAAGTCTACGATGGCAGAGGAACACTTGAAGAAGGTGAAACAGCAGAAGCTAGATTCATCAAGATTCAAGCTGCTTATGAATTGCTTATAGATGGGGAGAGGCGAAGACAGTATGATATGGATAACCGGGTCAACCCCATGAAGGTAATCTTTTTATGTTGTTTGATTATCAGTAGTTGACTGACCGTACTTGTTATTCTAATTTACATTTATTTTTACTTTGAACATGTAATTTGTCATATGAGATTTTAAGTGGATCATTATATGCTGTTGTTACTAGTATCAAGTGTGAACAAATTCTTTCCAGAAATGGTGTTGTAGTATCACTTTATATTTCTTCTATTTTGAAGGTGGTCAGTAAAACAAATATCTACTATATGAACTGTTCGGCAAACATAATTTTAAGATGTTAATTGATGCTAGGACAATGAGCAATCAAACAACTTCATTTCCAGTCCTGTAGGAAGGAATGAAATACTAGGATTTTCTATGCATTGTATAAACATGGCAAACTGAAGAACATCAAATAACTGATGTTTCATCTTTGTGCAGAAAATACATTTTGCATATTCTACTTTCCAATTTCTCGTCAGTGTTACAACCTAAAACAAAAGTGCCTCTAAGCATTGTTTTGTAAACTTTTAAAATGGATAATAATGAATGTATACTTCTGCTGTAATTAGAATACTTGTATTTTTCTTATTCTTGACCAATGTGCTGCTTTTGTTTCCTTCAGGCATCTCAGGCATGGATGGAGTGGCTTATAAAAAAGCGAAAAGCTTTCGATCAGCGGGGTGATATGGCAATTGCTGCTTGGGCTGACCAGCAACAGCGCAAGTTAAATCTTCGCGTGCGTCAACTTTCTCGTTCAAAGGTATTGCAGTATGCTTGAAAATGTTGCCAGCTTACTGTAGGCTTGAATGGTTGTGTCAAGAAGAGTAGGTCATAGTTTTGTCAAATTTTCTTCCAACAATGATCAACATGACAACCTGGTTTTCTTACTAGAGTAAGTCTTTGTCACTTCCATGTTTGAGTGAATTACAAAAAGAGAAATACTAGGGTCACACATTCTTTTGAACAGAGGCTCTCTCATTGGTTGAAATTTATTGGAAATCATAAAATTCAATGGGTCCCATATCTTATTTAATGACTCTCTCCTGATTTTGTAGTTTTCAATACATTTTAACCAATAAGAGAGAAAGTGTATGGAAGAGTGTGTTGCTAGCACTTCTCTTTCAAAAAATACATGATCCTTCATATATAACATCACACAGTTATTTTCCACCCAAGAATGGGTGTTGGAAATAGTCAGTATCACATATTTCATCTTGTCCGAGTCATGTTCCATTTTTTTCCCTTGCATCTGATTGGATTTATTTTACGAAATCTCAGATTGATCCAGATGAAGCAAGAAGGATTCTGGCAAGAGAAAAGAAGGCTTCGGCAGAATATTATTCAAATACCCTAAAAAGGCACACCCTTGTACTGAAGAAAAGAGATTTGATGCGAAGAAAGGCTGAGGAAGAAAAGAAGAAGACTATCAGCCGGCTCTTGGCAGCAGAAGGTCTTGAGCTTGATGATTCAGATAGTGATGAGGCACTGTAGTCAACATGGGGCTTTGTTTCCACATACCAATACCAATACCTTGATGTCTTCCTCAGCGAATCTAATTATTATTTTTTTTATTTACAAAAGATATATGTACATATATTTTGTTATTTCCATTCTCAAATGAGATTTTAGATTTTCAGTTATAGCTCAATACAATGATGATCTGAAATTTGGAGAAGCCTGAGTTAAAAGATTTAGTAACGTCCACGTTAGATTTCTGCGGCGCGATACTTACGGGACAATTTCATCAAGTTAAAAGGTTAATCTAGTTTGTAAGGCTGTTTCGGGGGGAAGAAAATGAAACGGTGAAGGATTTTATTTATGTGTCGAGAATATTATTTACTGAAGTGACTAATAGCATTTTTATGAATTGTTCTTCAATTTATTTAAATAAATTCCAAACTTTCACCCCCTTGTGCCAAGTTTGGTCCTTAATAATAATTCTTATTTGCCTATAAAAAATATTTAAACAAATTCTATAGAGAAATTTATTTAAAAAATTAATCCATTTATATTTAGCAATCAAGTTTTCGCTTACAATTTTTTTATTTAATAAATTCTATATTAGAAACTTGCTAAAAACTATTTTATACAGTCAACATAAAAATGAACAAGGTTTTGTTTACAAAGAGCTTATTAAATAAATATTTACTAAAAAGTATTTAATTAAACTATTTATTCAAAAGCAATAATAGATTAGTTTGTTTTATCCTTTAACCCCAAAATCCCATTACTGAAGATACATTATGAGGGAATCCACTAGTAGACATCTGCCTCCCTGTGCTTGAGAAAATTGTATATGCACATATCTTGATCCATTCGAAATATGTAGTAATATTATACGAACAAATTGTATAGTAAAATAACTTTCATAGCCAGAAGTGCCAACACGCATCATGTAATCGGTGACAGCACATTCCAGTGACCAATAAAGTAATAAAATTCTTCTGTGGTTTTAACCTTACAAATTACAATACAATACAACTTTGAGTTCACTATAGATCATCCTTTTGATGTTGACTAATGGTATCTGTTGATCTTAAACTACCAATTCCAGTAAAACCAAAAAAAACGTACCAAAGCTTCACCAAACACATCTTAACTTCAATATTATAAATTAATATGACAAAAAGGGTATCCCAATTAACAATGATAAGAATGACAAGAAGTGAAATACAAAATTCATATATGGCCGAAGTCTGTCAAAGGTATGGTTAGAACTGCCGTCTCTGCTACATTTCATTTCATTTCATTTCATCTCCTTTTTATTCTTGATCATGACTTATTGATGCAACTAGTTGCAGTGTCCGAAACTGAGACGAGAAGCCAAATCCATTCCCTAGATTCATCTACCAGAATCCTCAATGTAAGTGGCATGTTTCTCCGAAAGAAGTTTAATCAGGGGATTCTCTACATCATTATCAGACAGACTCTTATCACGCTGAACTGTAACCTTCTCAGCACTAGTGACAACCACCACTTGCTCCTTCCGAGTTGAGAGTTCATTTGCAACAACTGCATGCATCTTGTACTTTTCAAGAGCTGCACCAGCTTTATTTAGAAGAATGTTTGAATCTGTCTCTAACTACCAGTCAAGAAGGAAAGGTAAATCTTAGTCAACCCAGTTACTATTTGTCATTACATCATTTAATTTTATGTTTGGACGCCTGTTGGCAAAAAACAACAAAATAACCTCTCACTAACTTGAATACCTAATCACTATCAATAAGTATTTTGATACTCTCACAAAGGATGATATCTCAGATCTCCAACAGCTTATATTCATTTCTACAAATTCTTAGTGAAAAACATAGAAAATGCAGTTCCTTTAGAAAATTAGTACTCCCTCTTCCCTAAATATAAGACTCTTTTAACTAATTCACACTCTTTAAGAAAGTTTGTTGATATAATTAGTAACATTAAATTTGTTAACAATTTGTACTATTTTGCCAAAATTACCCTTAAGTTTATTGGGACTCAATTTCTCTTTTTCCACTTAATTGCTTTCACACCTAATTAATTAGTGTATGCTAGTCTTCTTATCCAATCCTTATAAGAGAGATAATGTATTTATCTTTTAAATATATAGCATTTATTGTAAAGTAATAAAGGGTATTTAAGTCAATAAATAATTAATGTAAAAGACAATTTGAAAAGAGTCTTTCTGTAAAAAAGGACAAATAAAACTGAAAAAAGAGTCTTATATTTAGGGAACGAGGGAGTATTAATTATGTTAGTGTATTTTCTACATCTTCCAAAAGGACACTCGCTGATATGCAAGGTATCATCCCATGTACAGTTAGACTAAAGTCATTTTCACCCATGTTTTTTGAGCAAAACTCTAAACTTTCCCGTATCAAGACATTGTTGCCATGTTAGTAATCACTACAATTTAGTATTTGTCAAAAATGGTAAAGGTCCATATAGATTTTTTAACCGATTTGTTGACCATTACCTAAAGAATAAAAAATGGAAATTACAACTTTCAAGTCAAGAGCAAAGTTTTTCAAGTTTCCATGCATTAGATGTTGTACTTTGTACTTGAAATCCTATTTCTTGATTCCTTAACTATCGAGGGCAATGATTAGCAGAACTGTTTTCCAAAATCAAAAGGAAATAAAAAAGTTTTTGATCCTTTTAATTTTTCTAAATATCATCAATACCTTGAAAGATATGCAGAAAGCCAGAGGAGCCCAATCTTTCCTAAGCACTGACAACATTTTTGGCACTTGAACTAGTTTCACATCCAAAAGGTGAGATCCTGACTGAATTTTGTGCTCTACCTGCAGGATTAATATATATCAAAATGACATTGCCTGGTTAAGTAAATATTTTAATTGAAATGTTATAGCTACAACCTCATAGCATTATAGTGCAACTTTTACATTTACAATCAACCATATTAAACGCTTCTATTTTTTTTAATAAATGTATGCCTGCCTATTTTGACATCTCTCCACTGTATTTATCAATCCAAAGCCTCAAGAATTTTAAAGTTCCATACACTTTTGGTACATGAAAACAGTTCCACACATTTTGATACTTGGAAAAAGAACCCAATAGCATCTAGAAAATGCTTCCAGCTCTAGGGCATTGCAAGCTATTGCCTTAAAAGTTGTACTACTAGTGTAGAACATGGCCACCAGATGGAGCCTTACTGACATAGAAGCAAGACTAGTGAAGTATGTGACATTTCTTATGTTTAGTTGTTCACACATGAAGCTACAGGCAAATTCTCTAAATATATTTGATGCAAGCAGCAGCGGAAAATTATTCATAAATCCTTGCCCCTTAGCCAATTGCACAACCAAGTAAACCAATATTAAAGTCAATAAGGCATTAGAACTTTCATGAAATGAAGAACTATCGAAGCATATTTTGTATTTATACCATGTCCTTCCAAGGAACATAATAGTCAGACACTGCAGCAGCAAGATAGAACATTGCACGTGGACCAATACACCTCATTGACATTGCAATTGTTTGTAACATCTGCAAAAACAAAAGGCAATTAACCATGACTAATTAGCTCTGACAAATCTACTAATTAAACACCTAAAAGTTACAATAAAACAAGAAGTGGCTCAATACCTTGCAATCAACGAATACATGAAAATCAGGAGATACAATAATTTTATCCACCTCCATGGTCAATTACCAGTAAACACCCCGACAGACAGAATGAGAACATATGCAGTATAAGATATTTCAGTATTTGTTGCATCAAATGAATACATAAAATTACAAACATCGACTAAAGCTAACCTGGAGATACTCAAATATGGTGTTGAATGGAAGTTTCAACAACAGACCACCTGCCACTGCCTGCAGTAGAATGAAAACCCCAATGAGACTATAACTATATCCAAATATAACTAATGCACCATTAATTAAAAAAGACAATCAAATCACAGAAAAAATAAGATAAATGTAGAGCACAAAATCCAATTTACAGATCATACAGTATGATGATCAACGATGGCCCTCTTCACTGGTTCAGAATAAGCCTCGCAAACTGAAGTATAGAACAAAATTCGTCAAAATCAAGACAACTCTAGGTGTTTGCATAAAATAGCAACCCAAGAAAAAAAAAATTGAAGTAGGCTTGTTAATTAACAATGTGAGAAGTCAGAGGACTAGCAAAGAAAATAGCAAGCGCATACTTTATAAGGAAAATATACTTTTGTTAGCCTTCATGAATCATTATTTTATATTTTTTTTAATGGTGTGAGAAGAGAAGAAAACAGAAACTTAAAACCTTGAATGTTGGACTCATGGGTGGACGTGAAGCATTCAAATAAGGGATCATCAGGAAGGGATCTACAAAATGGCTGGAAACTTCTCCTGTATAAATTATTTATAGTTAATCACCACATAAATAAAGCATAAGACAAGGCTACATTGCATGTCCAGATCTCACTTCCGGTACAGAAAGATAACAGCATATCCAGCCTTCAGAAAATACCTACAACAGAACCACCAAAGTATTCTTCACAAGAGAATTAAAATAAAGATTTGCAGAAGTTTTATTCAACATTAACAAGGCAAGTGCAACATACTCAGTGGATGTGGCCCCTCTGTGACCTGAACTGAAATTGTCAACATAGCGAACGCATCGTTGTTCCAATGGCGCAGTGGTGCCACCAGAAGTCACACAAACAATTCTCCTAGCTGGGAAACCAAAACCAACCAACCAACATCATTTATAAAAAGTGAAAAGCAAAATTGAATATTGTAGGAGGAAAATTACCTGATGGAGAAGAATTGCGTTGAATGAACTGATTCAACTTCTGAGTTATCTCATCACTGTTCTGCAAAGGAGGAGCAGAATCGAAAAAGGTTTTGACTTCTGCTTGAAGGGTCTCCCCAGAAGCTTCCAATCCCTTTGCCGCATCCATCAAAATCTACTACATTCACAAGTCACTTATCAGAAACACGTGCATCAACATAAACCTATCCATGCAGAGATTATCATCTATGACACATTCCCCATCATCCAAAAATCTTAAATTGAGTCTAATTAAATAAGAATGAAGCAGAGAAACAAAATTATGAACTAAAAAATCCACATCACAAGAGAAGTATAGCTGATAACCCGGTTGGGAAAAGGGTGCGTGATTATGATTTTGAAAAGATCGGAGTTGGAATAGATAACTCACCGAACAGAGTGAAGGTGAAGAGTTCACAGAACGTGGTGGCATCTTATAGTTGTGGTGGCGTTTGCGTGGTGAGACTTTAGTTTATTCTCGGAATTAATAATAAATAACAATATTAAAAGCGAATTAATCACAAAAAGAATTGAAGCCAAAAATTAGTTGGATAATTTGATTTTTGAGGTGATCAAATTATAGATTGATTTGTGGGCTAATAAATCATCTAGCTAGGTTGCTTAAACCGTTAGTCTACGTTATGGTTAGGATAGTGGGTCGAACCACTTTCATTAATATTTCTAACTTATATTCAAACTATGTAACTAGAATAAAATAGTTTATTGATAATATTTTTAATTTATCTACAGAAAATATTTTTAAAAGAGAAAACAAAAACACTATATACTAATAGTGTAAAAGGTTTTATTGTCACCCATGTTAAATTGTTGAGTTTTATATTTTAAATTTTTATTAAAATATAAATATATAAAGATTAATTCAAGTTTTCTCTATTAATAGCATTTTTTAGGGCTTGTCCTACCCTATATTTTTTAGTTTTCATTAAAAACATATAAGTATTTACAAATTAAGAAAAACACTGGTAGGAAAACTTGTTTTACAAATTAAGAAAATTTTGAATCCAATTATAATGATAAAAAATAAGTATTTAGAATTTCACTTTTAATTTAAATAAAAATAAAAGAAATACTCCCATTTATTATCCACATTTCATTATACAATTTTATCTTTAAATCACTTTTAAATTTTTAAATTTGTCTTCTAACCTACAATCACTGTTTCTAGATCGTTACTTTCTTTTATTAATTGTACTTCTGTTTTTTTGTTTTTATTTATTATTTAAAAAATGTAGAGAATCCCTTTTATAAAAACATAGGTAAAATAATACTAAGATTTAAGAATTTGTTTATTTCTTATACTTAAATGAGATAAGAAGAAAAAAAAGATCCGTTGGTAGCTACGGATCGGGATTGAACCCGACGTGAATCGAACACGCAACCTTCTGATCTGGAGTCAGACGCGCTACCATTGCGCCACGGATCCGGTTGCTAATATGCTTAGAAAATAAATTATTAATACTATTAACAAGCCAGGAAAAAAATTATTTAATTTCCCGCCAAACTCAACGAACTAATCTCTCGGCGCCTTCGAGAGAGAATCTTGAATTTCAGCGATGGCGGAAAGTTCGGAATGTATTGACGTGAAGCTCTCTGCTGCACCGGACCATAGGATTCCGTTGTTGAGATCAAGAAGAGGACGGCGGCGCGGCGACACGTGGGTGGTGTCGGTTTCGTCATAATCCAAATCGGGGTTTTCATCGCCACCATGCTGGTCAACGATTGCTGGAACAATTCTCACGGCGATTGCGTTCTCCCACCCCTAGGAAGGTTCTCCTTCCAGCCTCTCCCGGAGAATCCTCTCTTGGGTCCTTCTCAGTCCAAGTCAGTCACTCCCACGCTAATTTCTTTCTTCTATTCCATTGCCATTCCTTAACCCTTGCTTCTTCGATTTAGGTTTCACTTTCACCAACTGATTTTTGCTACTATTCTCATTCTAACTTTAATTGATTCAATTGATCGATTTGCCATAAGAGCAATATTAATTCTGGTTTGAGACATAAACATGAATTTTTATGAATGAAAAAAATATTCATTTATTATAGTGTGTAGTTTAGGGTTTAGGATGGGTAACGTGGAGTTGTTAGTGCAGGTTAGATGAAATGGGAGCTCTTCGATGGAACTTTTGACAGAGCATCATCAAACATGGCGCCTTTTCACATTTCCATTTCTGCATGCTGGAGTCTTCCACCTGCTCCTCAATCTCTCCAGTGTCATCTATGTGGGAGTTAGACTAGAGCACCACTTTGGACCCAGTAATTCCTTATTTTCCTTTCATCGCATTTATATTTCACCTATCTATTTTTTATCAAATTTAGTTTAGATATTTAATTAAAAGATTCAATACTATATCCACTTTTATACTCTAACCAATTAGAAATCATGTCGTGCATAATACTTTTATTAAATGAAAATCATACCAGTGTGATTTCTAGTTAGTAGAAAAAAGTGTAAAAGCTTTTATAACAGGGAAATTAATCTCTAATTAGAAGAACGCATTTACACTTTTATCTCATCATAAATTGACGTGTGTAAAGTAAGATGATTCACTTTTATAATACTTTAAAACTCATATTTAAGATGTTTTATAATTTTTGGTTGTTGGTCTAAAAATCTTTATACTAACATTGTCTAAAAAATTAAACTCGCATTGTGGTTATTAATTCTTATGATTTTCTTAAATTTTAGTTTTAATTCTTATATTTCAAAATTTAATTGTAAGTTCATATACTTTTACAATTGTTAAAAATTAATCCCAATGCAATCATCGTGCTTACATTGATTTTATAGGCTACAGGAATCAATTCTTAATTTATAGTTCTGAAACTACAGAGACTCTAAACCAAAGGTTTAAAATGTACCGACTAAAACCAAAATCAAGAACAATTGTAGAAATTAAAAATGTATTTAAAAAAAAAAAAAAAGATTTCTGCAATGGTTTCATTATGTTCTAATTTGTGAACGTTTCCTTTTGTTTTGCAGTAAGGATTGGTATAATCTATGCATTGTCTGCCTTTGTGGGTTCCTTGGTGGCTTCTCTTTTTCTCCAAAACATCCCCGCTGTTGGTGCTTCCGGTGCTTTATATGGATTACTGGGAACATTGCTTTCGGAACTTGTTTGGAACTGGAAATTCCATTCCAATAAGGTGCATCTCTTCTTCCTCTTGTTGCCTTTTCTCACTGTTCTGCTTGAGTATTGATAAATTTTCTTGGTTAATTGGATGCAGATTTCAGCAATAGCATCATTAGTCTTTGTCTTTGTGTGCAACTTCGTCCTTGGTTTTCTGCCTTATGTAGACAATTTTGCAAGCATTGGTGGTTTCATATCAGGATTCCTTCTTGGATCTGTTTTTTTACTCAGCCCTCATATCCAACCAGTCGCTCCAAATAAAGGAGGCCTGATTGATTATGGTGTCAAAAGTTACATCAAATTAAAGTTGGAGCAAAAGCTGGACAGACCAGTTCTCAGGATTGTTTCTCTTATCCTCTTCAGCCTTTTGTATGTTGTTTTTTCCTCTTGTTTTTATTCATTAATTGATTTTAATTTGCATGGCTAGCTGTCTTCTATAACTTGTGCTTTATGGCATGCGTCAAATCTTAGATGAGAACCTTCTTCTTTTCGCAGATTGGCTGGTTGTCTTGTGGCAGTTCTTCATGGAATCAACATCAACAGTTATTGCACATGGTGTCCATATGTCGACTGTATCCCTTTTACAAGCTGGCACTGCAAAGACACAGAAATCTCTTGTGAGGTATATACAGCTTACTTCTGGCATTTCTCAAATTAAAAATTCACAAACAAAATATCTATCACTTGGATGAATTCTCTGTTGCAACTTCGTATCAACATTAATATGAATATGAGTTCTTATAAACGGAATTCCGAAATAATTTTGGCATTATTTGCCAATTTCTTACTGTGAAGAGAAGTCAATTGTTGGTTTGTTTACATTATTGCTATGTGATCACATACTGCAAAAAAGTTAGTTAAATAGAATTAAACCAAAAGGGAATGCCAACTCACTAACATAGACTTGCTGAGTCGAACTTTTGGCAATGAACTAGCTAGTTATTATTTACCGGTGACCCAATATTAAATATAAAAGTCACCGCCCAATGGGCATTCACCGTATTAAGTTTAATTGAAGCTGTTATTATTTCCTGAAAAGTAATGCTTCATAGTTCATATTAATGCTGGCTATGTGCTATAACTGCAGACAATGCTGAGCAATGCTCAGCTGACAATTACCTGTATTGAGAATGGCAATTTCAGAGTATTTCCTTTTACCAACATCTCTCGGGCAAGGTTTAATGATTTGTGCAATCTGATATGCTGATGAGACTAATTGTTTCAATGATTCTTTTAGCACCAAATTACCAGGAAATTTGGATAGCTGATTTAGGTTTATGTCTTACCAAGCTGTCGTTTCCTTTTTTCTGAATGTAAAGAAATTGGAGCTCAGTTAGAAGCTCAAGGAAACTGATTTGACCCAAATTGATGTAAGAGTCTGTGGACCATGTCTTTGGTTGTAAATACTCTACTACCTGGGTGTAACATTTCTAGTTCCTGGGCAATATGAATCCTTTTCATGCTTGTAGAAAATTGAAGTTGTGGAAAATAACAAGTGATATTTCGTGTCTTTTGGTTTTTCTTACTTTTCCTATTACTGGGATGTTGTCATTTTCATCCAACTAGTATTTTATTAAATAAATCTGAGTGACAGCTGTGACACTTGGAACCACTTTTCCAGCCCCTGAATTTCGGCTTCGTCTGTTATATACTATAACTGCTCAGTATCTAACTTCCGCCGTACAGCATAATTACATCTGTGACCTGTGAGCTGTTATTGAGTACGTATGCCCTCGCCGCCGCAGCCACCGCATTTACAGTTAAAGGCCATCAAGCAAGAAATGAGTTAACAATCCACAGTGTGGGCCTATGCCTACCAAATATGCATTGGGTACAAAGTTACTGTACATTAAAATGTCAAACCCTTCTGAGCAAATTGGAGTATGCTTGTAGTACATCGTACTCATTGCCAAACCAACCAAGATGAATCCAACTTATAAGAGACGTGTAGAAAATGTGGGAAAGAAAGCAAGCCGCCTCTTTCCTTCTTTCTTTTTTTTTTTTTTGGGTAGTTCTGAATTTTGGAATATAAAACAGTCACAGGGCTCCACTTTAAAAAAATAAAATTGAAAATTTGAAGTCTTTTTCATTGGTCCGTGGAACTGTCGGCTAGGGAAATATACAAACTGGAACTGTGCATTTATATATGTGGTCTATACTTGAACTGTGCATTATATGGTGGCAGCAGTCCTAGCCCACTTAATGTCCACTTTTTATCTTATGCACTGAACCAGCTGGTTGCATCTCCTTTTCAATTGATCCGTTAAATTTTAAGTGGAAAATCCAAACAAGAGAAACAAGCTTGACGGGTCTAAACTCCAAACTAACTTGCAAGTTATCACTGGGACAAATACAATTTTGTCTAAAAGCACTTGTCCCGAAGTAAGAAAAGGTCAAAAAAGAAGGCACGTAAAAAAGGCAATATTGTAAGTTTGATTGTCCAAGAAATCGTTGGGTCCCTCAATGTCAAGATCAACTGCAGTGTGATCTATCCAAGTTGACCCTGATAACTGAAGCACCTCCACAAGTCACAACCTCGTGCTTCATCACCATTCGGTGACAACCATTAGTTTTTGGCGACATGTGGCATCTTCTCATCACGGTGAGGTAAAGGGAGTTGAAGGTAAGTAAAATCACATTCTATCAGAATCACAATCATGAAAAGGGTAGTTCCAACACCCTCGCCTTGCCTGTGGCTGCCCACATAAAAAGCCTCCCTATGTTGCCGCATTCACAGAGCCTATGAGCACTACCATTCCTTTGCATTACCATAAAGAGAAATGCTAGTTGATGGTTTTAAGCTTTTCCCAAAAATTCAAATCATTATAGAACCCTCTCCTTTTTAGGGGATGAAAAAATATAACAATAGTGGGAGGGAATCCTCAAGTGGGTGAGCGTCTACTACTCCTGTTGGAAAAAGAAAAGAAAAAGAGGTATGAATCGAGTAGTGTATGATTCTTTTAGCTTAATCAATAATTTTAAATATACAGTTACATTAAATATTTGAAATGAGAATTTTATGTTTCATAATAAACTTATTAGACTTAAATAGGATTCTCTCAAATATAAAATACATGTTATCTAAAACACCAAAAGAAAAAATCATCTTAAAAATAAAATAAAAAAAATAAATAAAGAAAGCCTCCTTACATAACCTTTCACCATCATTGTTGGTCAAACATGGCAATACGTTATATCATCATATACCCTAACCTATGGTATACACTAATAATTTCAAACCCTTTTACTCGTTTCTTAACATGTAATATGCTAATTCGTTGACCCTTGACGAGTTCCATTCCCTTTTGCTTCTCTTGTGTCTCACACGCGTCCTCAAGCACACAGGCAAAACTAGTCCCACATACAGAAAGTGACCCATAGATATCAACTAGATGCTACTTGAAAGGTGTGGAAATGATGGATTTTTACGTATATGCTTAGGAAGCCATGAGAGGTAGATGATAGTGGACGTGTTTGCGCACAGTTACTTATCCTTCTCTTTAATCTTCTCTAATCTATATGCCTCCCACTGTGTCCTTCATAAGTATTCAAGTAATTAGACACAAAGATGTTGGACCAAAAACATTAGTCTGACTACATCATAAATTATGATTAATAATAATTAATAAAGTATATGGTAACTTTTATTATATATCAAGCATATATCTTTCACGCTATATCTCACTTCTTTTTTTACCACTCCTAAATAAAAATACGAGATAGATGGAGTTTTCTAATTTCTTAATTATTTACAAATTTTATTAATTATTATAGCGATTAACAATTTTGGCCTGAAGAAGAAAAGATCTTTCAAATAATTGCACTACATGATTGGCTGCAGAATCTTTATTCTGCTTTCATTAATTTTAAACTGTTTCGTGAATGAAATATGAAGTGAAGTTTTATATATATATATATATATATATATATATATATATATATATATATAATAAAGTCATTAGTGGTCCAGGCGAAAAGAAATCTTTAACTTTAGAAGGTTGAGAATATAATTATCATCCAGTTGTTTAGTTTGTGGATCCCACTTGCCCCATAATGCTAGATACATATTACACTTTTACCTTAGCTTTAGAATACTTTTTCCTTTTTCTCAAACCTAGCAGGGAATAAGTTGCTCATGTTTGTGATAAGTTAGTAGTGGGAACATCTTCATCCTACAAATACAAAAGTGCCCTTTATGAATTATGATTAATTAATTGAAAAAAATAAGTCTAGTAAATATTTTCATTTAATTTCCTAATTTAATAGCTATATTAAAATGAGTCATGATATGAATAAATGTTCTAAGTACATGTGGAGACACTTTGGCTCGGAGTTCGAAATTCGAATCTTATTCGAAGTACTTTTGTCTAAAATTAATCATGCTACCAGATGCCCCATAACCCAGATTGAAAAAAAAAAAATCAGACTCATCCATTCAACTGAAAAATTGGTAAACTACTTAAGTGTTCGGTCAAATTAATTTAAAAAATCAAGAAATCCAAAATCAATATAAACTTAGATATAAAGAACTAGTTTAAAGAGGGTTATTTATTTATTTATTTTTTCTTTTATAATTTTTTATATTTTATAAGAAAATATTTTCAACCAATGAGACAATAAGTCATGTTATAAAAATTCACATATGAGACTCGCTTATAAATTATTATTATTTAGTTTAATATTATTAAAAGTTATTTTATAAGGCATATAATATGATAGTTTTATTCTAATTTAACATTTTACCTTTCTTAATTTTATCTTTTTATCTTAATTTATTATTAATATATTATATAATATTAAATATATTCAATTATTTCATGTTTGATCACAATTTAATTAAAGTTAAATTAATAAAATCGTAATTTGAAGTCCTTATCAATTCAACAATATATCTGTTCAAAAAAATTACCTTGTAGCTTGAGAAAATTTTGTGGTAGGCAAAATAAAATATAAAGTGACCCTTGTGAAGAGAAAATGAATTAGTATATGACCCAATACATATTCTCCCGCTTTTAGGTACCGGTTGGTGCCATTGTGCAAAAGAATGCGGTTAAACAGATACTATTGTTGAAAATGTTATTCTGATTCTACAATTACTAGTAGAAATAAAATAAAATGTTAAACTTAAACTGATATAAACTATATACCCTTATTCCAGCTAAACTATAACCTCATGAAGTAGGTTTAGAGGTGTTGTGTTTTTTTTAAAGAGTATTTTAAAAGGTAAAGTCTTTTCTAAAATAATTTTGATTTAAGTGTATATATATCATCTTACCTAAAAAATTAATATACTAAAGAAATCATTTTAATTAACATTCTATATAAAATATAATAAATACATACACACATATATAATATTGGTTCATGTTACTTTTTTTATTGTGAATTTTTGGTTCATGTAATTAATATAAATAAATTAAAATTACAGTTAATCATAATAACAAATTCCTTATTTTTATTTATTTACATGGTCTAGAATATACTAATTAATCTACGCATTAATTTGTTTACCTTTGTAAAAGCAACATTTTTCAGTTGCATATGTAGCTTTACTCCAAAGTTAACAATCGTGTAAAGAAGACTGTATATAAATACATGATTGGTCATAATACATAAGCACAGCTTAATTAATTTCTTCAAGCAACGTACTAATTCGATCATGGGAAGAAAAAAGGGTAATTACAGTAACTATGATGATTTCATGGTGCTGCAAAGGGAGGGTGTCAAGCTCTCCTAGCTATCCTATCTTCAGTTGCCTGTTGAATCTATTTTGTCCTCAAGTATTTTTGCCTCTTATTTTCGCTTTAGACGGACCTGAAGAAAAATAAGTTTAAAGAGAAGCATAAATCATTAACAATCATGAACACAATTGTTCGACTAAGTTTCAGCATGAGTCCATAAGAAGTTATTGTAATTTTTTTATGGGTCAATATTAATTATTAATTTTTATTAGTAGAAAATTTTGAATTCTTGACTTTTCTTTTTTCCTTCTTCTACCACCTAACCAACTTATAAGTTATAACTCCTAGTCTACTACTATTTTAATTTGCATTGCAACGTCTTGTGTCTGGATTTCGATTCTTATAATCTCTTGCAGTTACTATTTTTTTCCTCATAAGTGTCAAGATTCTTACATGTAACCACATTAAAACATGTGTCACAAGATTTCAATTGAGATTTCAACTGTCCCAATGAATATTTTACTTCTTGTCTTGATGTTGAACACTATATTTTCATGAAATTTAGACTTTATTTATTTCAATAGTCATTGTTTTTGTTGAAATTCCAACCAAATATAAAATCCTTATAATTGTTATATTAGCTAAGACCTCTTAAAAGATTTACAGCAAAATCTATATGCCTATTTATAAAGAGAATGGCCAGTAATTAACACATTCTTTAACACTCTCATTTAAATATATTTTTTATTGATTTAAATTTATTAAAAACTATAAAATAAGGAGAGAGAAATATCAAATGAGATGTGAAACTTATAAAATTTTTATAGTTTTTAACAAATTTTAACTAGTAAGAGGAAATGTGTTTAGAAGAGTGTGTCAAATAAGATATTATTAATATTTTTCTATCTTTAAATTGTATAATTTTACTAACCAATTAACAACAACCAATACAATATAATTTATCGTCTAATAATTTAACAATAAATATTTTAAGGGCTTAAAACAGTTTTAGGAATTTTAGATGATTGTGTGTCATAGCCATAGGTGACTAACTAATTTGCCTTGAGGCAACCATGGTTTGTGCTGAATAATAAATTTAGGTCTACTAACTTATTTTAGAAATACTTTTTAAATTTATTTAATAAATCTTACTATTTAGTAGATTTTTAAGTTAAACAATTTTTAAAAAAAGGGTAAAATTGGACCTTGAAAAAAAATTGTACTACTTAAATAGTTAAATTCAGGTTAATTAAAAAAATTAGATCTAAGTCTTAATTCAAAAGGCAAGTTAGATTTAAATCTTTTGAAATTTTACCTATAACTCAATTCATTTCTATCCTAAACATAGGTTAATCCACTAGTCCAAATCGAAATCACGTGACATTAATAACGATATCCCCTCAAGCATGCATTTACACGGAAAACCAAAAAGAAAATTGGTAAGAAATTTACCACAAACTCTAGTTACATTAATGAACAGCCACATTATGCTATGCCTATCTACAAGTTGAAAGTGATGCACAAGCACAAATTAGCAAGCATTTTAGGGTTGCTTTGTTGCACCCTTTAGAATTGTCCTAAACGAAAGTGGGCTTTAGTAGAAATTCTCTTGTCAGAATTTAAGGCCAAGAAGAATGAAAGAAGTGTAGTGGTCCCCTAGGAACCCAATTAAATCAAGAATTAATATGATAAGTGTTAGGAAATTGAGGGTGATAAATATCAGAAGAATTTATATTAATGAGTCATGAATAATTATAAAAGTGAATTTGACACCACATTTTAATTCAAAACTTTAATGCTTAGATTTATGAGTCTTATGTTCATTTATATAATTTTCAACGTTTTCATTCATGTCCGATGTGTAATTTCACTTTATTTTAACAATAAACAACTTGTGAAGATTAGACTTACCTAGCTATAGTACAACCTAACTTACTGAAATGGTTGAATGTATACTATTATCCCTTTTGTTATTTTTTTATCAATAAATATAATCTATTAATTTTGTTAAAAGTATCAATGAAAGAAATTTAAATTCATGACTTCTCTTTTCCCCTTTCATCATTTTTCAATCACTTAATTAATTTTATGTCTCCTGATCTTATTTCTTTGTTAAATTTCCCCACTGAATTTTCTACTATGTAAACAATCATTCCTCTGTATCATTTTCGATTCTTTGAAGATGTGGACCATCCAGTTGTGTCCATCTAAGAAGAGCATTAAGGGCCAAATGAAAATATTCTTCTACCGAGAGACTTTTCTAGGTAAAAATCATGATGAGGATGAAAGAGATTTTGACACCCCAAATCCATCCGTCCAATGTGTTTACTTTCGGTCAATGAATGGACCCACATGAGGATTGCCAACGTTTATTACATTCACATTTTGCAAATTACAATATATGCAACTATATTATTATATGCAATGCATGCTCAAATACTCGTTAAATTTCATTGGCTATTCCTTCCACCATGGGATATTTAAAGCAATTCCAATAACTACCCATTGTTCCTTTTGGTTATTTTCATTGATTCCCACATGGATCGTAGGTGTTTCCTCTTATCTCGTTGAGGAAATGGAACCTTTACCCTAGACGAACAAACAAGCCCTTGCCCACCACCGGATCCTATATCCACAACTACTCCTTTTGACTAAGCAACGTTTGGATTCTCATCAGTGCTTTTGTTTGACACGCAAGAATGGGAGGGTTCTTTAATTTTTGCTTTAGTATGAAAATGGCACGTACCCTTTAATACTCGACCTTCATATTTGCTGTTTGTAGGTGTACTGCCACTAGTTTGTTTTCTTTTTCATTTTAGGGAGGTTAAATGTGACTAGTTGCAAACCATGATTTAGAACTATAATTGATTGTTATCACGTGGATAACAGTGTTAATTAATGAATTTGACACCTTGTTAAGGTACTCCGTATTAGTTATTTTGAAATAATGATTTGTTAAGAATTTGGATATCCAAGCGTTAATATATAAACGTATTTTTTTTTTTTAAAAAAAAAAGATAAATTTCCATCAAGTTTTTTTTTTTAATTTATAACGACATTCCATCTAATTTCTTAAAATAAACATGTCAGTAACTTTTATCAATTGTCAACAACTTCAAATTGATCATTCAATATCAAGGAAATTTTACTTAATTAATTAAGTAAGGGTGCATTAGTTGTTATAAATATCCTCACATCGTCTTCAATTCTAACAAATAAAAAAATGATCTTTCAATAATACTGTAATTAATTTCATCAATTATATTTTTTAATAACCAATTTAATATAATTTTAAAACTAATTTATATGACAAAAATGTGCATTTATTAAAAGCTAATGTTTTTTAATTTCTTTTATTGTCAAAACAACATCATATAATCGTTTTCTTTCCTAAACCAAAAATTTATATAATCGATTTAAAAAAAAAAAACTATTTCGAACAAAGCCATTTAATTAAAAAGAGTTCAATGGAAGACTCAACTGCAATTAGCTAGGCTGAGATCAGCCATTTCACATAAATTTGGCCTCATCATAAGGATCTTAACTATAAAAGAGTCACAATTTCTACGATGATTTTTTAAATATTTTGGACTAAATGTTATTGGCAAAGATTCCCTTTAAAGTGTAAGTGATATGCTGCTAGCACATCTTAGTTTTTAGGGTTAATTTAGTTATAATTCAATTAATAATTAGTAATATAGATTAGAATTAGATAAGTTTATTTATTTATTTATTTATTTTTATCTCAATTTATTACTATTTTACTATTTCAGAGTCAAAAAAAAAGGAAAGAAGCATAAGCAAGAAAGATTTATCACAAAAATAAAATAGCAAAAGGGTTTAGTTACCCTAATTAACTATATGGACATGGAATTATAAATAGGGACTTAGGAGACCAAAAGAAGAGAGACAGAAATATCAGAAATATACTTTTACATACAGAAACACAGTGGAGAGAAGATCAATGCCAGAATTTGAAGAAGATTAATGCTTATGCTTTCTTTGTATTTCTTGAGGTTAGACATGAACATGTCTGGCTAACTTTCTTTTATTGTGGTTAGGGCCAAAACCTAATGTAAACTCCCCTGTAATTTGATTGGTATTAATATGAGATTATTATGATTGCTTTGTTTTACTCTGTTCTTCATTGTTATATTCTTTCTTAGAACTGGTCATTCTATTTAAGTTCTTAGGGTTAGAATTCGCAATAGGAATGTTGGGATTCTAATTTCTGACAGAAGTAAAATAACAGTTTTTACATTGCCTAGGGATAGGGATGTATGATTGCAGAAACTTTATGATGTATTCTTTTAAATGCTTAGCTTGATAGGAATTGCTAAGGAATTAGGATTTCTAATTGGGTTAAAGGGTTAAATTGTTAAGGAATTAGGATTTAACTAAATTTGGGAAGATACATCCTCTGAATAATCAGAAGTAATTGAAATTAATAACCAATTCAAGTGAAAGAGGTAGGGATCAAAGGGGATTGTGTTCTAACCACAATGATTTCTCTTAACTGCATTACAATCAATTTAAACTTGTTTTAATTTCTTATTAATTTCTGTCATTTATTTAATTGTTTAATTCCACAACACAACACTACTTTTCTTAAAACAATTTATTT
>PYAF01004356.1:118943-165451 GCA_007407185.1 Glycine tomentella | reverse complement strand
GTTAAAAGTCTCTTTCACCACTCCTACTATTTTTTGTGACAATCAAAGTGCTGTTTCTATTGCTCACAATCCAGTGTTTCATAGCCGCACCAAGCATATGGAAATAGATGTTTTCTTTGTTCGAGAGAAAATTCTGGCCAAGCAGCTGTCTATTGTGCATATTCCTGCTTTGGATTAGTGGGCAGATGTTCTTACCAAGTTGCTTTCTTCAGATTTGATTTTCTCAAGAACAAACTCAATGTGAAAAATGTTTCTTCTGAAAATTTTTTCCTTTGAGTTTGAGGGGGGATATTAGAGCATGTAAGTGCTGTTAGCTTTTGCTAACAGCACTCCTTTGTAAATAAGCTGTAGTTAGTAATTAGCAAGGCTGTAGTTAGTAGTTAGCCTTTTATTTTGCACACCTGTATGTTCACTGAAGCTGCAATGCACAACTGTCAGTTTTCATCTACTTAGTGGTGAGAGGTTATAAATACCTCACATGCACAGTTTGTAACTGATTCATTCATTCTTTCTAAATAAAAGAAGTTCGTTACTGTTCATCTCTCTCTCTTTCTCTCGTTTAGTTTCTCTAACAAAGAGCATATATATATATATATATATATATATATATATATATATATATATATGACCTCAAAAGACTGATTATATGTATGGTAGAAGATTACGAAACACATAAGTACAAGCGGCCTCATCATTCCATTCCACCAGTTCCTCCTCTTGGGAAAAACCAACAGAACAATACCATAGTCTAGGTAAAACGAAACCGCAAATTTCAATAGAAAAGAGTTGAACAAGAGCCAGCACATTTCAGTAGCTCGAGGAAGAATTTGAGGAAAGAAGAAGCCAAAACAAAAGCGTGACCAGCTGCAACATGAAACGAAAAACTTACAAACAACCCAGTCAAACCTTGCATCACCCCACCCACGAAAATCTCAACTTTTTTACAATGAAAAATATCAAAATCTCACTTACTTGCTGCCTCTTCCACGGTTTCTTGCCCTTTTATATTATATAAAAAATGAAAGTAATTTCAACGGTTTTGGAGAATTGTTCAATTAAAGGTTGACAGAAAACACAATTTGATCTTGCTAATCTTTCTTACTGGTATGATATTGTTTTTTCATATTATTATTTATTTATAATATGGAAAGGTCTTTAATATAGATTTGATATATGATTTTTAACTTGGTGTATTGCTTTGTGTCCATTAAACAATGAAAATGGCATATTACAAATCATACTTTCCCCTTTGTAGGAAACACCCATCATTGCTCCCAACAATCCTTTTCAACCTTAGAAACCTGAGCTTCCAAGATATTCCATTCTTCCATTCTTTTCACTTTTTGGGTCCTCTTCTTCTCCTTCCACTCTCTCTCTCAATTTAAATATCTCTCCCCTTCTTCTTCACCACTACTAGTAATTTGCAAAACCTTTAAAATAAAATAAAAATGGATCCCTCGTCGGTGAACGGCTTCTACTCGTTCCTAACACGAGGAATAGACGATCTAGAGCGAGTGTTAATGAGCACAAACTTCATGTCAATCCAATTCCTCCAAAGAACAGTGTCTCTTCTAAGATCGTTCCACACCCAATTGACCCACCTCGTCCAGAAACTCCACCTCCCAGTCGGGGACAAGTGGCTCGACGAGTACATGGACGAAAGCTCCAAACTCTGGGACGCCTGCCACCTCATCAAGTCCGGCATTTCCGCCATCGATACCTACTACTCCGCCGCCCTCAACATCACCTCCTCCCTCGACTCCCATCGCCACATCACCCCCCAACTCTCTCGCCAGGTCACCAATTTCCATTCCTTTTTTTCTTTTTCTTTTCTTAACATGTATCCTCCTTCGCAGACAATCTTAAGTTGGAGACTTTTGTTGGAAGCAGGTAATAAGGGCGATAGCGGGGTGTCGTCGGGAGGCGGTGGGGCTGGAGGAGGAGAACAGGGCGCAGATGGAGGCGCGGATTGAGGCCTTGTCGCTTCGGTTCGAGGAGAGGGTGTCGATCGAGTCGAAGCTGAACGGTTTCAACGGGTTCAGAGGGGTGCTGTACGCAATGAGGAACGTGAGTTCGTTGCTGCTCATGCTACTTCTGTACGGACTGGTGTACTGCTATGGGGACTCCTCGGACTTCGTGCTGGGTGGCTGCGGGTACGAGGGGTGCCTGTTCCTGGGATCGGCGTTCATGATGTCGACGGCGAGGTTGCAGCAGCGAGTGGCGGCGGAGATCGGGCACATGGGCGGCGCGCAGGGGATGCTTCTGCACGAGTTTCGGAGGTCGAAGGTGGCCATGGAGGAGCTGAGGGGGGAGTTAGAGAGAAGAGGGTCAGGGTCTCAGGGAGTGGAGTGGGAGAGTGAGGTTGCTATTAGAGAGAGAGTGGAGAATCTCAGAACGTGTTTTGGGGTTCTCAGATCTGGGGCAGACAACATTGTTGCTCAGCTTGATGATTTCTTTGACGAGATTGTCGAAGGGAGGAAGAGGCTTTTGGACTTTTGCAGTCATAGGTGACGACTCAGTCAATTCAAAATGAAATAGGTGTCTGTCTGGCTGCCTACAAACAATAGAAACAAAGACAAGGTAGAAGAATAGTTGATGGGGTTGTTGAACCTTTTATTAACCCTTTCTTTAATTATTATTATTATCACTTGGGCTCTCTCTCTCTCTCTTTTTTTTTTTTTTTTTTTTTTTTTTTTTTTTTTTTTTTTTTTTTTTTTTTTTTTTTTTTTTTTTTTTTTTTTTTTTTTTTTTTTTTTTTTTTTTTTTTTTTTTTTTTTTTTTTTTTTTTTTTTTTTTTTTTGGTTTTTCACACTTACCACTACCAAGCCTTTTCCTTCCCTCTCCAACTGAATGTGGTTCTGGGTTTGAAAACAATATTGACAATGGATTAATGAATGAAATGAAATTACCTTCTTGCATGAGAGCTAAGTTAAGCTAAGTTCTTTGGGAAAGAAAGAAACTTCGATTCTTTCCTCTAATTGCAGCCAGGGAAGAAAAGGACAAAAGTGTACAAGAAAAGATAAAAAAAAAAAAAAAAAAAGTTTAAGACACTTACTTATGACTGCACACAGTGTGATAGTGTGTATGCTACGGGGTTAATTTTAAATTTGTTTTCTTTGGAAGTGATTGATTATTATTTTTTCTCTTTATTAAGAATGAATTCGAAAGGAGTTTTGGTTGGCATGGAAAATGACTAATCATTCGTTGTAGTCCTGAAAAGAATAATGGAAAGGGAGGCTTAGGACTGTAGAGAAAAGAAGAACTCTGAGATTCCTGAACTGTCAAAGGCAGCTTCTTTTGCTCTTGGGAAGCTTTTGTCTGATTCGGTTTTCACTTTGAAAGCAATGGAGATGATGATGATGATGAAAACTTCATCTTACCACA
The DNA here is from genome assembly GCA_007407185.1 of Glycine tomentella. Lineage (NCBI taxonomy): Eukaryota > Viridiplantae > Streptophyta > Magnoliopsida > Fabales > Fabaceae > Glycine > Glycine tomentella. The sequence goes on along the minus strand of PYAF01004356.1, from coordinate 162,067 downwards.
TTCTCCCATTGCCTGACAACAAACACTCTTTCTCTCTCACAGTTTTGTTGTTTAAAAAAATTTCAACTTTCCCTTTTTGTTGGGATTTTGGGATGTTTAAATTAATATGCAACAAAAAATTTCAGCGGTCACTTTCTCACTTCTAACCGTATCTCATGCTTTTTGTCCCTTGCCGCCTATTCATGCTTTGCCTCCTGGTAAGGGTTCCACCGTTCCACATGAATGATGCTTTAAAACCAAACAATAAAATAAACATTGAAAGTGCACACACACACAGACAAAAAAACAAAACAAGAGTAATATATTGGATATCATCCAGCATGCCTCATGCCAGACGGGCAGAATTTGTGTTTAAAGCAATGGTTAAAAGTACAGTGGTTAATGTACAAACAATGACAGCTTCTCAATAAACTTTGGTTGAACATGAAGATGGCATTCTCATATTTTAATTCATACTATACTATGCCTATATAATACTCCATAAACAGGAACAAGCACAGAAAAACATATCCAATGACAGACTGTAAAGGAGTTTCATGGTCACTAAATTACATGAAATAGTAACATTTGTATTACTGGAGTTTCTTCAAAAGTTGTGGTTGAAGAAAAGGGTATCAAGCTTGAACAAATTCTACAATCTCAAGGTCATCAATAAGCGAAGTGTTGTTAAGTATGGTGTATAGCCACTGCAAGATGGTTTGACTACCATTTTCATTCGTAATTTACATAAGCTAAACTAGTAACTTGATGATAAGTATAAGACCAAGGGGGAAAAACCTATGGGTCACTGTGCTAAAATAATTCAAATGATGGTAAGCCAAGACGCATCATAATGATGCAATAGAAGTTTTACACTTTCAAATCATATATCGAAGCCTGGCATTGCAAACTGGGAACTGAATGTCTCAACACGATTTCTGAGCTCAGAAATATCTTTGTTATTCTGAAGACCCTTGAGGAAATCTTTGCATGATTTCCCATGTTCTCTTTGCACAATGCTGGTAATCTGAGCTGCCCTAAGAAGAAAATCAGCTATGGTTTCAAAATCTTCCTCTAAACAGCTCTAGATGTCATTGCAGGAGTACCTGAATACCAATGAAATAAAGCAACGTGAGAACAAGAACAAAACATAATGGAGAAGACTCCACAGTAATTTTATTTAACATGGAATACAATTGGCTTGAAGTACACAAGAATATAAATGTGACTTAAAAAATAATTTATAGAGCCATAAATGGCACATTACATACCTTTTCATAGTTTGTCTGTAATACACAACAAAATTATAGAGCATGTTCATGTCAATTTCAAGGACATAATTTATAAGAGAAGGGAAAAGGGGTGTGCAAAATCATGAGTAGCACACACAGCACATGCATAATGGTGTTTAAAATTTCAAATAACCATTAAAACTATATAGAGTGCCATCTTTACCATCTAATACTTCATATCTATTTTTTGTTTTCTTTTCTTTTGCCCTGCCCTTACTAGGAATGGATCCTCTCAAATACATAGCAAGTCATGTTTAAATATTGGTTTTATATCTGTCGACATAAATAGTAGTTAGGCCTCACCCATTTATTATTATATATCAAGAGAGATAAACACAAGATTACAACATGACTTTGTCAAGTTAAAACTTGAAATGATACGATCTATTCCTGTCCCCTATTCAACTCTCGTTTAGATTACTCAATTCTTGTATACCAAACTTCATAGTCAGAGGAGCTTCAACAATACATACATACAGATACAGATACAGTTACAGTGGGGGAATTTCAAAACTTCCCATATTAAATTCAAGCTTGAATTTCATGCAACATATGCTAAATCTAACCATGATTTATTATTTAATAAAGACAACTTCAAGTTTATATATTTTAGTGTTGGAAAGTCCCTCGTCACCAGCCTCAATTCGCAGGGTGCAACTTATAAGTTTACAGAGGGTACTTTAATACAAATCAACAGAGGAAACATCTTTATTTTCTTAACTTTACGCATCTATTCACTTTAGGGGGGGGGTCAAATCTATGCATGGGCTTGTGCTCATAGCCCATAGATTCTCTTGATTAGAAAGCCAACCAGAAAAAATATACAAGGATGGCCTGATTATCAAAGCAGGTGATCTAGCAAACCATGCATACCCCATAGCATTTTTAAATGAACAAAATTTTTACACAACCATTTTAACCTTGGCCAGTTTAGATATGTTATGCATGAACATCATTAAACTTCTGATTTTAAACTTTTTATCCACCCAAGTCTCTTAGCCTTAACTTATCCTTAATTTTTAACTCTTATACTAATCTCTTGAATCATAGTTGCTGCCAGAGAACAACTAAGGATTAGGAAACACCTAACTAAAGGAACCAAGTATGCAATCAAATTATCCAAAATACATATGAAGTTCGATGTCCAGCTCAACATGACATTGCCTTGTCCCACTGGTGGGACGTGTTTTACTTTGTCTTTCATGTTCAAAATTTTGAATGAACCTATAATTAAACTTGGTTTATGTGCTAGAAAAAAATCTTCAAGGGGAGAAGTGTGCTACTGATATGTTTAAACCACATGGTAACAAAATCAAAATAGGCCAAATCAATAGAAGTTTACATCAAAGTTATTTTCTCCATTTATTTTTATAGTAATTATTAAGCCTACCTGGTGTGGGATAAGGACTGGTAGTTGTTGTTATATAGTATATATATGGCTTTTTCTAAACACAAGTGTTGAGGTCCATATTTTACATAAGCTCTCTGTCTATATATTTCACAAAATTTGGAAATTATGTAATTACTTGTGTAATCAAATACTAAATAGTAAATAGTATTGTTGTGATTTACTCAATTGAATGATAAAAGGTAATTAAACTAGAAGCATTTGATTTTACATCTTCTGTGATTTTATAGAAAAAATAATTTGAAATTAAGCTTAAGTTGCACAGAAATGCATAACAAGTTCAATTAGAATGAGCATAAAATTTTAATTTGTTACGGACAAAATCATAAAATTTAAGCCATGTCTGTACTAGAATCATTTCCCATCTCCACATACGGTACACCAAATAATAACTCGTTACTATTAACAGGAAAAAAAAAAAAAAGAAGCATAATCATTTCAAATTCAGCTGTAATTTGAACATATATTTGAAAAAAACAAAAAATGAGGCTGACTGAGGAAATTACCAATTAAGCCAAGTGCTGTTAGATCGCATAGCAAAAGATGATTGTCGGTCCCATCAGTCACCAATCTGAAATTTCTTCTCAACAAGGCAGATGCTAATGCCTGTGCATTTCTCTTCACCTGCTGCATGTATGCTTTGTATTCTGGAGTTGCAACTTGTTTTAAAGCTATGGCAAGAGCAGCAATATGATTATTGTGGAGGCCTCCTTGTAACGATGGATATAAAGCAAAGTTTATTTTCTCCTCGAAGTCATAATTACTATCATCTCCATGATTATGAACGAAACCTTGCTTCCTTTGGTTTTGCCCCCCTTCTATAGAAGATGATACCTCCCCTTGGACCTCAGAGACTTTTGTGAGTGGTTGAGGTGACAATATCACAGAAATCAAATGGACTAGCTACTTCCTGTAAAAACCACCGTTAATATAGTTAAAAGCATATTTAGACAGGCAAAGGAAAATCAAAACCTTTTGCAAAGGGCCAAACAAATAATAGGGACAGTACAGTTTTGGCATTCCTTCATTTCTAAATGATAAAGCAAGATTACAATTGTTTAATTTTGCTTTGGGTGTTTCCTAATCCCTACAACTAAACAGAAATCTGTATCCCTACAACTAAAGTGAGGATGATGCGCTCTAAATGATAAAGCAAGATTACAGTTGTTTAATTAAAAATTCCAACTATCGAGATTTTAACAGCATCATAGTCATTATAGTAGCATGTATTTTATCACAATCTCAATTGTTGATTTTCTAAACAACACTTACAACTGCTCTTTATCTTCTAAACTACACTCCCTCACTATAGAAGAGTCAAAACCATTATTGGTATAAGAAAATTGTACTGAGGCCCTGTTTGGGTAAGCTTCTCCATAAACACTTATAGGAGAAAAATATCCAAAGGCCTAAATCCATTACTAGTATTTGCTATAGCTAAAGGTTAAATTATTTTCACTTTCCTCAAACACACGATAAGACAGGAATAAGTCGGTAAATGTTGGTTCATAGTACAGGCACCTAAATTGTTGTATCAACTCTATCTCTACTAGTTGTAAAGCATACAATACAACTGCCTCTACACTCCAATGAAAAGTAAGTCAAATGCATAAACAACCATAAAATCGATAACACAATTCAAACAGAAACAAGAGAAAAGACAGAAAAATCAAATCACCTTAGCCGCTACAAGACCACTGATATGAGCCATGTCACACATTAACAAAGCTCCACACTTATCAGCAACATGTCTGAACCTCGCATAGTCCCATTCCCTTGGATACGAACTCCCACCACAGATAATCATCTTGGGCCTAAAATCCAGCGCTTTCTCCTCAAGCTTATCATAGTCTATGTAACCACTCCGCGGATTAACCTTATAAGGCAAAGTCTCAAAGAAAATAGAAGCAGCAGAAACCTTCTTTCCCCTAAGAGTATAATAACCAAGACTCAAATGCCCCCCAGAAGGCGAATCAAGACCCATAATCCTATCCCCGGGATGCAAAATCCCAGTGTACACGGCGAAATTAGCAGAAGTACAAGAATAAGGTTGAACATTAACACCCCAATTGTTGGGGTGAAGATCAAAAGCCAACAATGCCCGCTGGCAACAGAGAAACTCAATCTCATCAATGTATTGATTACCAGTGTAGTACTTAGCACCAGGCATTCCCTCATAGTACTTGTTGCTTAGATGGCTTCCCAAAACTTCCATCACTGCCCTGCACACGAAGTTTTCCGAAGCAATTAACTCAATTCCCTTGAACTGTCTTCGTTTTTCCTTCTCTATGATATCAAAAATCTCGGGGTCGGAAACACCCAGTGGCTGGTTCCACCACCCTCTTTTTCTTCTTCTTCCTTTTTGGGGTGTTTTTTGTTGAATAAACGCCACGGAACAGAGGTAGTATCACTGAGTGGAGCCGCGGGTGAACAGAGAGGGACGCTTAACCCGAGAGAGAGACCCGGTTGGGAGTCCATGGGTTGAACCCGAAATGGGAAATGGGAACGTTTACGTTTTGACGGGAATTGAGGTTATGGGTAAGAGCAGGAACAGGGGAACAGAGAAACAGAGAGAAGCGGGGAACAGGGGAATGATGAAGAAGGTCTTGTTGGGGTAGAAAGAGAATGCATGGAAGAAAGAAGGGAAGTTGGAAGAACCTAGATGTGATTAAGGAGAGAGCAGAGTGTAGATAGCGTGAAGGCTATGGCTTTGTATTGAATCTTCTTCTAGTATATTATACCACACTCTATTGATCATTTTGGGATATCTCACCTTAAAACTAAATCCAATAAGAAAAATACTAAGTTTTCCTAGTTAAAATTGACACTATACAAGAGTGAAAAACGATTCTCCTTAGAACACTTTAACAACAAAGAAATTTAAGACATTGTTCTTGATATTAGTGCAATTTTCTGTGTGTTTGGAGTAAAGTTATGAACGCACATATATCTTACTTTTTACGTCAAATTAACTAAAAAACGTGAAACTATGCATAGTAGCTTTTGGTTAGACGCGAATCTACTATGGTACAACATGGAACTAAACACCCACTATATAGATGTGGATCTATTATTGTATAACGTGTGGAACTATAGAGTTAAGAGTATTCAACCTGGTATACTATCTTGGCTTGCTTTTTTAACCCACTAACCCTTTAAAAAAACAAAAAAACTAGGTAAAGGACAATAAAAGATTAGTATAAGGTTTCGGATTTTAATTACATTTTAGAATAAAAGTGGTATTCAGCTTAGAACTCAAAGTTTTAGGTTAGAAGATTCTTAATGAAGATAAATGTGCTTCTCTTCTATTTTTTGTTGTTGCTGCTAGTATTGAAAACAAAGCAGTTAGGTTAGTTAAATTAATTAATCTAATTAGTCTGTTTTTCTGTACCAAAATAAAAATATTTAGATGACATGATGTAATTAAAATTATTAGGTAAAGCAAAAAATATAAAGAAATAATGTAATCTAAAACTATTTTTTTATAATATTTTTAGTTTTTTTTTGTAATATTTTTGTTTTTTTTAAGCAAGTCAGCTTGTTTTGTCTTACTTTCCATAAAAATAGGACAAACTAAAATTTTCAACTCACACTAATCACTTTTAATAAGTTTGCCAAGTCTTAGTTATGTACAACAAAATTATCTATAAGCTTAAAATTAACTTATTAAATTATAAGTATTTGATCAAACTAATTATTGAATTAGTGGAAAAGTTTAAAATAATAGAAAAATAATAAAATTACAATTTATTTAAAAAGGGCAATTAAAAAATTGAATAAATATATTGAGTATAAAAAAATAGAAGTTAACATTTAAAAAAATACTATAAGTTACTACAAAAGTTTGTTTATCAAACATATCAAACAAATTTTTTAGTGAGTGAAAAAAAAGTTAAAAACTAACTGAAATGTTTTGTTAAACATAAGTCTTGTGGTGTGTAAACTTTGGTGCTCTAGGTATCATTTCTCTATCTTTGTTTGTTTAATCAATATGGATAGATTGATTGTGAAGCTTTTCTTTTGTATAAAAGATTCTTAAATCCGTAAAAAAACTTAGACTATGTTTGGATAAGAATTAAAATGGGAAAAGTAATTATTTAGAGAATTTTTTCCCTGAATAATTTATTTGGATGCTCATTTAGAAGAATTTTAAAATTTTAGCATTTTAAAATGAAAATTATTTTTAACTATAAACTTAGAATTTTAAAATCTTTCAAAAAAGAAAGGAATTCTAAATCCTCTCTCACTCCACCCTCTTGTTCCTTGCAATTTTGAGACCATCTTTCTCTTAAAGTGGTTACAACTCATGGTAGTTCATACAAGGTTAGTTTCATTTTTCACAAAAGTCTCTCACATGGGGAATCCACGCTCGTGACAACTCATGGTAGTTCATACAAGGTTAATTTCATTTTTCACAAAACTCTCTCATATGGGGTATCCACGCTCTTCTTCGTGCGCTTCTTCTTCTTCTCCCTCCCTCCTTCCTTCAATATCTTCTTCTCCACCTTCAGCTTCTTCTTTGTCGGTGCCTTCTTGGCCTTTACGAGAGCCATTAGGAAAATCAAAGACTTCGGAAAAAAAGGTTTTGGTTATGTTTTTCTGATTGGGAAACAAGGGTGAGTGCAATGATATGCGATTAGTATTAGGACGAAAGAGTGAAATTATATATAAGGATAAGAGATGGGTTCTTATTGGAGAATGCAGTGCCATGTGGATCGACGACATATCTGGTTCAATCTTCCTATGTTTAATGACTGAAATTTCTATGTATCGGTTTCAGCTTGCAAAATTCACATTTGAGTTTCAGGTAGTAAAATACAAATTGTTTTATTCAAATATAATTTTTTTTTAAAAAAATGCATTTGACAATTTTATCAAAATAAGAAATTTTGAAAATGAAAGAAATTTAACTTCTTTATCCAAATACCAAATTTTGAAAATAAAAAAATTTATTTATTTTTATCCAAACACACTATTTTAAAAATCTAAGAATTTTAATTGATTTATTTTAATTTTTCTGAATTATTTTAATTTTTCTGAATTTTAAATTTCCTAAAATTTTGAAATACTTCATCCAAATACACTATTAAAGAGTTGTTATCAAACATTTTAATTATACAACAATTGGCTCCATCGTATCCCTTTGATTTTCCAATTTGTCTTCAAAATATTTTTTAAACACTCTTTCAAGAGCTGAGTTTTTATATGTTGGATTCTTTCAATTAAAGAAAAAATAGTTTCAAAGCAAAATTCGATTTCCTTTTCCCGTGTTTTATCTATTTTTTTTTTATCTTTGACATGCATTTTTTTATTATCCTCCACCAAAGATAATACGGATCAAACTGTGTAAGACTATCGTAGATGACAAAATTTTTCTTTTGACTATGTAACTTGAAATAACTTTATTAAACTTAAAAATCACCTCAATTAATTCACATACTCCATGGTTGTTCTAAAAGGACTTTTGTTTCATAAAATCTTTTTTTTTTTGAAAATATGAAAGTGGGAATATTTATTCTGATGTTTGTTAAAAGATTATTAAAAAATATTTTTGATTATCTTTTTTTCTCAAAAGAATTTACATACTCATGTTAATATAATTTTATCCTCATTCTAAGGTGAAAAAGTTATATTCCAATGAAAACGTGGGAAGTTATTTTCTAACCCCACTTATTCATTCGTTTGCAAAATTGTCAAAATGAAAATCGTTACGTTACTTGGGTAGCTAGGTTGGATTAGGTACAATGGTGTATATATATATATATATATATATATATATATATATGAAATCGACAATGAATCATTGTGAAGACGTCCTTGTCGTTTTCGTGCTTTGATTGTTGTTCTCTATTTGTGCGTTAATTGTTAATATCTTTCTCTGATTCTGACTGTCATGGATCACATTTTTGAATCCATCCAATTCCCATCACTGTGTGCATCCATACATTTGTCATGTGAAAATACGAATCCTGGCATTCGATTTGTGTGTGGTTGGTTATTATTTAGCATGCAAGCCTACCCTACTTCACATGCAAGAGATTTTCTGTCTTAGTGTGTCAAAATGAAGTAGCTTCTGGCTTCTGCTTCTCGTATGCACAGTTTTGCAATTGGAAAGTGGAATGCAGAACCAAACAGACACTTTGAAGTTCGAAAGTAACCCCACCAATTCATGCTGCCAGCTGTATTTCCAGGACCTAAGGAAACCTTGACAAGGGCTGGCCTTAGAACTCGATCTCTGAGCAAGAAACCACGTCGGGATTCTTTAATTATAATCCTTTTCTTGAACTCTGTGGACTCCTCACGTGCAATGGCTTCATGTTGCTACAACAAAAGTAAAACAAAAGCAGATTAAAGTTTAAACATTGGCTAAGTGTATAACTTTTTCTAAGGTATCATCAAATATGCCTTCAACAAGCAGAAACAATGTCCACATTTTAGTTTCAAGCATAATGAAAATTCTTAAGATGGGTAAAATAAGCGGGCATCCTGATAATCAAACAAGGCAAACCTATCAATAAAATAATATATTCACTTAGAGCACTTACACCTTTCCTGTGTACTTTATACATTATTTTTACACGTCGACACCTATAATTTTTAAAATATTACACATATCTCCCCTGTTTCCAAAACAAGTGTTATAAAAACCAAAAAACAGAAAGAAATAGATGTAATCTCATCCTTTTTTTCTATTTGTTCAATTGTTCAGGAGTCGAGACACTTTGAAAAACAGAAATGTGCTCAAGGAACAAACAAATTTTAGAAAACAGAAAATTGTTTTTGAATTTGTAAACAAACAAGGCCTAAAACTCTAATTTGCAAATTTGGTTTCAGCCTGACCTCAAGGCATTAGACATAACAAATTTATAGAAGTCCTGTTATTCAACAATGATTTTCACTAACAAAACTTAAACAAGAATAATCCCACTATTTTTATATTCTATGCTTATTATCAATTATTATCTGGTTAGGTGTGCAAGACAGACACTTTTGTCCAATTAATAGGATAATATAAAGCCAATTAAGACAGTAAATTTGTAATTGTCAATTAGTTTTAATAGTTAGTGGTAAAGTAACAAGACTTAATGTAATGTAGTGTTTCATCTATATGGTGTGGATATATAATCTAGTATAAATAATCTGAGCTTATGTGTTTGTTGGCTAGAAATCGGTCTCTAAATTGGCTATTTATTGATTAAATCTTAAAAGCTTGCTTAGGATTGTCTATTGATAAAGGAAATAACCAATGGGCATTTTTTTTTTTTCATTATGACTAAAGTAAGGAGGAATTGATTGTTAAAGCTTGTTAAAAACTAGATCAAATTTATTAAAAGGAAAAAACAGAGATACTTTTTTTTTTCTTACTTTTACACTTTCTCTCTAGCTATCTTTGAAAGGAAAAAACAGAGATACTGTTTCTCTCTCTTTCTCTGTCAGCTGGTGAGACTGTAAGATTGTTATCTTTTTTGAGTGAGGCGTGAAGCGAGAGTGGCGTGTAGATAGAGAAAGGGAAAATGAAGCTGCCCGAACGGTGCTGCCCGCTGCCCGAACGCAGTCAAAAACGCTCTCGCGCGAGATCGTGGAAAGCGACGTGACTCTAACGTTCACCTACTCCTCTTCTTTCATACGAAAATTTCCTTCATTCTCTCTCTCTTTTTCTTCCTTCTCCGTTCCGTCTACTCCGCCGTTGTGCCACCACCTCCGCGCCGCCTTCGCATCGCCTTCTCCACTAAATCCCTCTCCTCCGTCGGACTCTCTTCCTTCATCTTCTCCTCTTTTTTTTTTTTTTTTTCTCTTATCTTTCTGTTTCAAAATCAAACAATCGTTCTTGGCTTCATCATTCGACATTCGACAAGCACACCTTTGAAGCCCCAATTTTGAAGAGTGAGTCAATCCATTTCCATTTCTGTTTCTGTCAATGTTATTCTTTGCATGCAATTATTCTTTACCCTCCAATTTCCGTTTTAGATTTTATTTCTGTTTAAATATTTTTTATTTTTTATTTTTTTATCAGCTATTGTTCAAATCTTTTTAACAGATTGCATGTGGGTTTCATTAAAAGAAGCTAAAAGAAGAAAAACAGAAAACTTTTGATTAGATACTTCTTGATTATGAACTGGGTCTCCTGTAAATTGTGTTAATAACTACTTACTAGCCTCAGAAACGTAGAAGAACCAAGTGAAATAGAATAAATTAGAAATATATTTTATTTTTAACTGATATATAGCCACATTCAGGTTGTCCCGATGAAACCAAAAATTATGATGTTAATTACCTTGTTTTATACTTGATCAGATATATTTTGATCAGATATTTTATATTTCAAGTTTTGCCTCTGATGTCTGAAACCCTGAATAAATGGGTTTGAATTTGTCATCACAGTTGCAAAATCTAGACCAGTGGTGAACATGGGGTTGGCTTATTTATTTATTATTATATTATCAATGACTGAACTTATGCATCTCATTGTCAGTTAAGAGTTGTCTGTACTTCTTTTTGGCTCTTCTTAAGATGTTGTTAGTTTATGCTTAGCAGGATATAACTGGCCTTACAGAAACTGAGAGGATGAAACGTAATAGTGTTTATCCGTCTGCACTTAACTGTGATGACATCCTGCATCTTCTCTTGGATACTGACTATGCCATGTTCTTTTTATTTAGTTTTTACCTAAATCCTAATAGCTATATATTCTTCTGCCTTATCGTAACTTCATTTTTTTCAACATTCATATTTACTCTATTTGTTTTGTTGGAAAAACACCAGGCCGAAGGACTAAGTAATAGCTTTGCAAGGCAGCCTTTGGCCATGGGAAAGGATAGAGACAACATCAAGGATGGTAGCAGAGGTTGTGATATTGTTGAAGAGAAGATTACCTGCAGGTGGAGAATCATGGGATAGAAAAATGAAAAGAAAACGTTCCATGGGTACTGTTGTTGCCAGATCCATTGATGGTGAAGGAGAGCAGAAAAAGGTTATGCATCTAAGGCTAGCTAATGAGTCAGGTCCGCAGGGTTCTGATGCCCAATGTTTAAGGTAATGAGGATTTATGAAATACTTTGGTTTCTGATTTCTGTTATTGTCAAGAAATGACGATGATTACTGAGGTCTGGGAATTGATCTCAGCAGCTGTTAAAAATGAATTATGGAACATGTTAATGCATATCAAGTCAATTTATTGTGTTGAAGTATCAACATTTTGTGTTTATTCATGCAAATCAACTTCTCAAGTCAAATGATCATATTGAATTTTTAGGAATATTTTGTTTATGCAGCTATTACTTCCTTCATAAAAAATATATTTATTGGAGAAGAGTAAAAATATGCAAAGATGGCTAATATTTGGGATGGACTGACTTCAGGTCATGTTAAGGGGCCTTTAATCATAGTACATAACTGGTATTCAATAACATGTAGCATTTTTTTTATACATTTTATGGCTTTCATTATTTGGAAAATGGCATGCAGTGTATTTTGTGGTTGCTGCATGCACATTATTCCAAAATGCCTTATCAGTGATCAAATTTTCCACAAGCACCCCATCCTTAGTCTTTACAAACTGACTAGATTGCCACTCCTTTGATGTGAACATCCTAATAAATGATCTCTTATTCTCATGCAAACATCCCAAAGTCAGATAAGAAGTGGCAAAACGAGTAGTGACTGGTCTAATCAAATCAGTTCCCTTAGTAAATGTATGTAATAACGAAACAAGACCAGTTCTTGAATAGATAAAGGTTGTAATTTTTTTACCACTCGCAATTGTCTCTTGATGGAGTGGAATTTTCTTCTCAAAATCTTCCAGCATTAGATCAATGTAGTGAGCTGCGCAAGGTGTCCAATATAACTTCTTTCTCTTCTGCATCAACAAATCTCCAGCAGCCTTGTAATTGGCTGCATTGTCAGTTATAATTTGGATGACATTCTCTTCTCCTACCTCCTCAACAATATCATCCATCATCTTGAAAATTCTATCAGCTGTCTTACATATGTCAGAAGCATCAATAGACTTCAAAAATACCGTTCCCTTAGGACTATTTACCAAAAAAGTTAAGAATAGTCCTCCTCCTCCTATCGGTCCATCCGTCAGTCACTATAGTGCATCCCGTTTTCTTCCAATATGTTCTATGTTCCTCCAAATCCTGGTTGGTCTTTTCAATTTGCTGCTTCAAATATTTAACCCTCACCTCATGGTAGGATGGTGGCTTAAATCCTGGACCATGTTTTGCAACCAATTCAAACATCTTCTTGAACTCTTCACTCTTTGTTACATTAAAAGGTATAGCATTGTTGTAAAAAAATTTGGCAATTTCTTCACATGCATCCTCCCTCAAATTCTTCTTGAAAATGTTATTCATAGTAGACTGAGAGCTCATTCCCCTTTTCTTGAAAACATTTGATGCACTATCAATATCTTCTCTTTTTCTTTTTTCACCCTCATCTGATTCAGTCACACTTTCATATTCTTTAAATTGCGACTTTTTAATCAGATTTTGCTGCAACTGAGAAACAACATCCCACATTAATTTCTTTACATCATCAGGAACAACCCTACATGCTCCAACATCCTTTGAAGTTCCTGCTAAATGATGCTTCATTCGATAAATTACTCTCGTAAATACCTTCTCACAATATTTGCACTTCAGTTTTCTAGCATTCCCATCAATTGAAACACAATGGTTCCATGCAATATCAGTCCTTGATCCAATACTACTTCCAGTTCCACTGCTCCTTGCACTTTCAGAACCAGTCGGACCATCACTATTATGCTTACTGCCACTTGCCATTTTTTTCCCCTTCAAAATACTAAACATATAAGTGAAGGGAAGTGGTATTAATATTATTATACTTATATTTTTTTTTAAAAATAATTTTTAATTATCAGTAGTATTCAGTGAATTGGAGGTGGTGGAGTTTCTAAAAGAGCCCGAGAGGTTCATTATATTATTATATTATAATTATATTTTAATAGTAAGTATAAAATAAAACAAAACAAAGAAGGCGTTGAACTCACGGACGCAGAGGAAATGAGAGGGAAAGAGGGTGCTGGAAAAAGCACACTCTCCAGGGACGAGCAGGAGTTGAGATGAGAGGCAGCGGCGTGCTTGTGCAGAGTCAGACGACCAACGACGAGCAGGAGCTAAGACGAGAGGCAGCGGCGACAAGCAGAGCAACCACGAGCAGCGGCACTGCGGCAGTGACGATTCTGAACGAAAGCGGAGCAGACGGACTGAGAGGATGAGAGTTTCATGCGTCGACCTAATCGAATTAAAGGTAAGTTTGGATTTGGGTTGGTGGGTTCAACAAACCCGACCCGCGAAGCAATTTGGGCTTTTTTTTTCCTTTCGCAAGGATCGGCACGGATCGCCGATCCATCCGGGTCACGATCCACCTCGCGATCCAGCGACGATCCCAGAACCTGGTGATCCTCTCGGCGAGTTAACTCGAGCATGGGTCTAAAAATCGGGTAATCGTACGAGTTCGCGAGTAAGATCGCGATCTTGACAACATTGATCTCCGGTCTTCTCCCTCTTGTGCCCGCACCCAAAGGTAAGTGCTCCATCTCCAGTCTTATCCCTCGGTCCCTTCCCTTCGTGTGTTTGTTAGTTGTGTTTGTGATTACTAGTTGCGACTGTGTTGTGAGTTTTCTTCCTTGGTTCCTTCTTGCTCCCTGTGTGGAATTTTCTCCCGTGATTCCTCCCTGTGTGTGTTTGGTAGTGTGTTTGTGTGAAATTGTTGAGTGTTTGTGAGTTGCTGTTTTCAGAATTTAGTTTATTGAACTATTGAAGAATTAAGAATGGATTCAACTGCTGCAAGTGTCAATCATAGCACTCCTGGATCGGAGAGTGGGAGTGTTAGTAATAACCTTGTTTATATGAAGTAGACTCTTATATACGATTTACGTTTTTACGGTTTTACGATTTAGCTCATCCCACCGAGTCTACCTAGACTCTACGATTTAACAACATTGTATAGGTTGTATAATTGCAATATCAGTAGTGTTTAAGTGACGTATATTTGCAATATCAGTAGTGTTTAAGTGATGACTTTATAACCTATAATTTTCATCATTGATGGTAGTAAATATCACTACTATAGGCGAGACATTCAACGACAATTGTGGAACAGTTGTTGTTGTGCATGTCATTGAAAAACATAATTTTCGACTACGGTTCAGAAAATCGTCTTCCTTCATATATTTTTTTTGAACACCTACAAAGATGATTTTTAGGGAATACTATTTTTATATATGAACATACAAAGATGATTTTTCATTAAAAATCGTCTGTTTATCATTTTTTTTGATATAGATACAAAGACGATTTTTAAGGCAAAATCGTCTTTGTATGTGCATATACAAAGACAGTTTTATGTTACAAATAGTCTTTGTATATATAATTTTTAATATGAGTGGATCGAGTAGGAAGCAACGTACGAGTGTTCGAAGAAAGAGTGTGATGACAGATTGTTGTAAAGCAGGCTGAAGACATGGTATCGTACTCTGCTTTTTCGAGAGTATTTAGTAGGGGCTATTGACATTGTCCATATCCATAAGGAAATGTAAAAGAAAGTACCTACTTGGGTTTTGGAATATTAAGGTGACGTAGTTGTCGAATTGTTGGGTTGTAAAGGAGATTATGTTATCATCGTGGGTTTGGTCGAGGTGGTCGAGCATTTGGTCGAGGTTGAGATACACGGAGAAGGTGTCGTCGCAGCGATAATAAGTGAAAGCATCGGAGGGGACAAGGATCTCGATCGTTACATTCAGGCTGGGTTCCATCTTTTTCATTGATAACCCGCTGCTTGAGAATACGAACTTTGCACCGCTCATCACCACCTCCTTTATGGGCTCTGCCACCTTCTTTACCGCTGAAGCTTGTCCCCGAAGAGCTTCCACCACCATTTTCTTTCTTAATTTCTTGCTTCTCTGATAGGTATTTAAATAGAAAAGTGACTAACGTTTGTTTAACAGAATAGCAATACCTCAGAGAATTGCGATCAATATCAATTCTCTGAGGTATTGCAATTCTGTTATGCAAGCGTCAGTCACTTTTCTATTTTAATACTAACAGAGAAGCAAGAAGTTAACAAAGAAAATGGTGGTGGAAGTTCTTCTAGAACAAGCTTCAACGGTGAAGAAGGTGGCAGAGGCCATAAAGGAGGTGGTGGTCAGCGGTGCGAAGTTCGTATTCTCAAGCACCGGGTTGTCAATGAAAAAGATGGAACCCAGCTTGAATGTAACGATCGAGATCCTCGTCTCCTCCGATTCTTTCGCTCACTATCGCTGGGACGACACCTTCTCCTTGTACCTCAGCCTCAACCAAATGTTCCACCACCTCGACCATGCCCACAATGACGATATCATCTCCTTCACAACTCAAGAAGGCTACGACTACATCACCTTAATATATACTAATTTTGTAATATTTTGTAAAATTAAGCAATCGATAAAGAAAATATTACAAAAAAT
This sequence comes from Glycine tomentella, assembly GCA_007407185.1. Taxonomy (NCBI): domain Eukaryota; kingdom Viridiplantae; phylum Streptophyta; class Magnoliopsida; order Fabales; family Fabaceae; genus Glycine; species Glycine tomentella. The sequence goes on along the minus strand of PYAF01004356.1, from coordinate 145,920 downwards.
AAACATATATCGATACCACGAATGCAAACTAGAAGATAAGAAAATATTAAAATGAAATAAAGAAAGAAAAAATTATAAAATTAGAGAAAGATGGATGGATAGAGTAGGAAGCAACTTACGAGTGTTCGAAAGAGTGTGATTGCATATTGTTGTAAAGCTAGCTGAAGGCAACTTAATGAGTTGTGTTTCTAACTAATATATATTCTAGAACTGAAATTTTTTAATAGTATTTTGGTAACAAAATAATTAACACGAAACATTTTTTATTGGACATTATAAAAATTATCAAATTACACTTTTAATTTGAACCTTATAATAATAAGAATAAGAAGGAATACTTTTGCGGTATCACACTGTCAATTTCAGTTTTGAAACGATTTTATTAAAGGATTTGGATGAAAGGACAGAAGGTAACTTTAAACATTGAAGATCAAAAGGTTTGAAAATTTTAACCATAGAGACTGAAATGAGATGCTTTAAATTATACGGACTAAAAGAGAAAGTAGTTACAATTATAGGGGCTAAAATGATAATTAAATCAATATTTTTAATAATTACATTTTCTCAACTTTCTGTGTTTTGTTTTTCCCTATTCAGCACTTATAAAATTTTAAATTTATCACAGACCAAAGATGATTTTTTTTATTAAAGAGCAAAACATAAAATTTGATCATTTATTAAAAATCAAAAACATATTTAAGTTTTTTTATTTGATTTTCTCACATAAGATTTTTTATTTTCTTTTCTCCCAATAATATTCAGTAGAGATTTTGTATATGTCTTTCAATAATAAGGATTTTTTATAAGCCAAAATAATTTCATTGAAACTCAAACTTGATCAAGTTTGATGAGCGTGACATTTATATTTTTTATTAAAAATTATATAAAATTAATCTTAAATAATAACTCATCAAAATTTATATATTTTTTAATATATTTTTTTAATTATAAAAAATTTGAATTAATAATACTATTTAAAAACTGTAAAACTTTGTTTTATATATAATTTAAAAGTTTCGATTAAAAAAGATGTTTTAAAATATTTCAAAATCTTAATCCAATATACCTCTTAAAAAATTTGAAAAACAAAACATAAAAGTTTACATACAAAACCTCCCCATCGCATAAACTAGAGTAAAACAAAATGACCACCCTTACAAAGATATGACTAGATCTTCAAGAGTGTCCCAACCGAAAACAAAACTTTCCCCATAGCCCACTTGGACTTTGGATATTCTCTGCAAAACAAAACATAAGCAGCAGCTCATGCTCCAAAAAAGTACTCTGATCGAAACACAAATAACTCGTATTGAAAAGATACTGTTTGATTTTTATTGTTGAAACTTGAAACATACTTTGTCAAGTATAACTTTCTGCCACCTGATGCTTGATAGAAAGACTGAATAATATCACCATAAGTGTTCAACATCCAACTTCCACACTAAACCATTCTTCGATTCTCAGTATAAAACGTAGCTTCCTTATCAAATAAACTCTGAATTTATGTTCTCTTTTAGCATAACATAGTGCAGAAGGCCGTGCAATTAATATAAGGAATTCTACCATCCAAATACTATCTTTACTGTTCTACCATCCAAATAGATCGTGGCAGCACACCTTTTCCATCTCAGCAAGGGAGATTCACAAGGAATTCTACCGTCTAAATACTATCTTTACTGTTCTTATAGTGTTGATGCTTAAAATATACACCTTTGGATTTTATTTATGATTGAAGATGCATTTACATGTACTCTGTTTGGCCGTAAGTGGAAAAGCACTTATAAACCAAAACTAGAAAGTTCTTTACATATATTTTTTTTTTTCCAACAGAAAATGACATGAAAACAACAAAGCAGTCAGAACATCAAAGCTTGATCCCTTATAGCTACACATCAACCCCAGTGAACACTATATATATATATATATATATATATTAAAATCGTTACCAGAGATACCAAAGAAAACAAGCGAGAGCATGTTCAACCAAAAAGTATATCAGAGGTTATTAGTTATTTATATCAAGAAGTATATATAAATAAGTGATAACCACATTCGACCCGAACCCTGTAGTCCAAGAAGTATGATCTTTAATTGTAATAGGAAAAACAAGACCATGCATTCATATATTGTAAGTAACCCACATGAAAGAATTTGGTGCTAAAGATGCCATCAAGAAACATAAAACCTTTTCCCATACCAACTTTCAACATCTTATCTATTTCTTCCATCACCACTAAATCAGTCACTACTCACTACTGCAACATTCTTGTCGCTTCAATTCCCGCCATTTTCAAGATCACAACCCAAAGGCCAAGAAAAAACTGACAAAATTTTAGCCACAAAAAAAATCAAACCTTAAATATAATCCATAATTTTCTTTTACAATTAATATCAAATAAAAACCTTAAATAACAAAAAATGTTTTTGGTTTCATTATCATTTCAGTACCTGTAGTTACAATAATTAATACTAGTTTCAATAGTTTAAAACATTTATTTTTTCTCTCTAATAATTGTAATTTTTTAATCATACCTCACTATCTAAACTCTAAAGGTGTCAACATCCAACTATAGAAACTGAAAGGATAATAATCTTTTTTTTATAATCACTTGTTTTTCAACTTTCTTTACTTTCTGCCCACCTGATGCTTGGTAGAAAGACTGAATAAAATCACACATAAATATGAAATATTACTCATTTTTTGTGAAAGTAGATGTATTGAATGAACTATTAATACTATCTTTGTTCTTATTTGATCCAATTACATAATTCAACGAGATTAAGAAAATAATAAATTTAATTGATAACAGTAAATTTATTCTAAATTTATATATTTTTTCAAAAATACCATTATCATTAATATTTTTCTCTCTTCTAAATATATTTTAATAAAAAATTTCTATTATTTACCGATATTTTAGTCTAAAATAATGTATGAAATAATATGGATTGAGTGTTATATAAAGGAACAAATAAATTTAAAAATTACATGTTATAGGACACAATTTTTATTGGTTGAAAACATATTCCTTGATAGTGTCAATATATTACCTTATTAAATAATATCATCCTAAAAAAACCTTTCAATTAATTGTAAATTATAATTTCAATAGCTTATTTTTTTCTTAATTTATATGAAGTTCAATAAAGAACACTTAGAAAAAAAAATATTTTTTAGATGTCATTAAAAGAATTAAATGACATTGACAAACTTTTAATCCACTTATAATTAGTTAAATTTATTTATATTTAGACTTAGATGTAGTATCTAATTATCACTTAAACCAATTAATCTTAAAAACTTCTTTAGAATAAAATTAAAATTGTTAAAGGATCTTGTTAATAATACCCTTAAGACACTCTTTAAATAGGAGAATATAAAAAAAAAAAAAATCATGACAACATAAAATTTTTTTACTTCTCAATAAAAACGTTTCTATTTTATCCTCCTTAGCATTTTCTATAAAACCTTCCCCATTTACAATACTTCCTTCGTTAGTAAGGCCGCATTAAATGTATAACCCAACATGACAACTAGGTGATGCATTGTCGTGAAAAATGCTTTTATTTTGACGTAACACAGAAAACTATTATCGGCACTTCACATTTTGGTTTGTATAAAGGTTACACAAGAAAATGATCCTTCGCAATATCCTCCCTCTTAACCAATATGGCAATAAAGTGCAGAAATGATGCCAAAAATAAGATACCAAATCCTTTTTTAATACAAAGCTAGAAGTATTCTTGAGGATTTTTTTTACCGAAAAACACTATATTTGCATTGGAAAAACTCTAAAAAACATTTATAACTTGTATTCAATAAGACCTTACTAAAATTAAGACCGTAAAATATGTATTAAACCTACAATGGCGCAGTCATACACTTAACCAAATGAAAGAAGTTGCATTTAGAAATATCATAAATTGTTTGGCCCAAAATTACAGAGTTGGATTAGATCCAAGTTTCATGAAACAAAAAGGAAAACTGCACACACTACTGGATCAAAAGGGTGGTCAGCCTCCAGCCTGTTTGAAGTACCTACCAGCAAGAAAGGCAATCAAAGTTAATCAAAACATGATATTGGCTCCGTACATTTGGAGTGAATGTTGCAAAGTCCACGTCCAATCAAAATACACTAGAAATAGCAAAACCATAAATGTATCACATTGTGGGAGGGGAGGGGGGGACTAAATCTATGTGGGAATCAAATCTACCTGGCACTTGGTCAGAACAATCCCTCAAAAAATACAAGTCATACATTCAAACAATATTATAAACAGATCCATATTTTCCGTATAAAATTGGTTAATAAAGCATCAGTGGCTGATTTTATAATTGATTTGTTTATAGGAAGAAATTCAATTTACTCAGATATAAGCATACCTGTACAGCTACTTATATGCATGAAATTGTCACAGCTACTTTCACAAGTAAGAATCCTCATCTGTCGAGGCTCTTTGACATTGGCATTCATCTCCCATGCAAGTGCAACCATTTTCAGCAGGCTGTTCTGTCTGAATGACTGCACCAAATAGTTGAAATGAAACGGACACAAGTTTTCTTGAGTTGCCAACAAGGTCTGTGCCACAGGATTGGAGACTACCACGGCTATTAGGTGACAGTTCATCAGATTGAGGGCTGCCAGACTTTACCTCTGTTTCCAAAGTTTTCGGCCATGGAAATGTGCTGTTCCCAAAGGTATTACCCATACACAGACGAGACATATCAATTGGATAATTGCAAAATCTTGATGCAGAAAATACATTATGCCTGGCTCCCTGCATGCCAGCAGGAAAAGTACCATAACTCAACAATGCCTGATTCAGTGGTCCCATTGTTGAATTAGTTAATCCTGTCATAGGAAAGGGGTCTCCCTCTCCATTAGTAAACACCCCAGAATCATGAGCAGTTTTAATCCTTTTTGTTGGGGTGAATGCTGAATGCAGTGCAGGTGTGGTTGAATCAAGTTCCACCTGCCAAGGACTGACCCATTTTGCTATCTGCAAACCTTCAGGTTCATCCCATGTAACCTATGATGTTAAGATCAGAAATGATAAATGGCCAGTATCAGTCATTTGAGAGAGAGAATAACTTCTTGGAAGTACAATTTCTGACATAAAGTTTCTTTCAATTAAAAAAAAAAATTGACTCAAAAGACATAATACTGAGACTCAAACACAAGAAATTAAGGGCAGGCAATAGATCCTCTAATTAAGAATTTCCCCTGCAAAAGTACAAAACACAGATAGAGACATGCATGAAGAAGAGAGAGCATCCCCGTAAAACTTGTGGAGAATTTGACATGGCAAGTATAAGCAAGACTGACGCAAAAAAAAAAAAAAAAAAACACATTAATGGATCTTTCTGATAAAGATTGTGATGAAGACTTTATTTGGTAGACTTCATTTCCACATTAAATTTGAAATATCATTCAAACTGAAAACAGTTTACAAACAAAAATAGTATCCATTGGTTTGATAAAATTTTGCTAATCATAAATTACCTCTTCTAACCCACACCCATAAAAGTTTTATTTCATCACCACCAGTATCTGACTTTAAATCTGACTCACTCATCATTAAAATTAAACTTATGCAACCAAGCAAAATTCATAGAGAAAATAGCATATGCACTCACTCATTATTAAACTAAAACTTATCCAATCAAGCAAAATTCATATAGATAAATAGTCTATGCGCTTTCCTCTGTCATGCAATCACCCATCACCATATATGGCTGTTGAAAAAGTCATTCCAACGATGATTTCTAATAAACAATAATCATGGCTGTTGAACTAAATTGACAAATTCATAATACACATAACTGACAAACAAAAGAAACGTGGAGTTATTTGTATATTATACCTGAAGCATACGCCAAAGAGAACCGCGCCATGGGCCATTATCGGGAAGAGCGACAGAAGAGACCGTACCCTCACACCACGACACCCTGGACGAATTATCTGTCTCCACAGCGATCTTCACTCTCATTCCGGGGCTCCAAGCAACCTTCATAGCTTCATCAACCGCTTCAGTCTTCACCACAAACTCCGACCACTCAGCCTTCGGATAATAAACAACCTCGAATGGCATGTTCCGCGCCGCCAGCTCCGCCGCCTCCGCAACCACCTTCGCCGGCAGCTTCCCCTTCCCGTCCCTCGAGAAAACCTCCCTCACCTCCTCTTCCTCCTCCTCCTCCTCCTCCTCCTCATCCACCCTGATCCTCATTCCGCCTCTGCCACCACCCATCCCCATAGAGAAGCGCGTGGCGCGGCGAATTCCGACGAACAACCCTCCCCTGGAGTTCTTCATGAACACGACGGTGTCACCGGCCACGAGCTTCTTGTTGTTGACGAACGTGCTCCAGCCGGTGGTCAGCAGGTGCCGCCGCGGCGTCCCGCGGTAGATGTGGCGGAACTCCCAGACGAAACCGTGCACGTCGGTGACGAGGAGGTTCTGCACCGGCGGGTCCGCCTGTAAGTTCAGCGGCGGGAAGATAGAATTCGCGCAGAACCTCGGAACAGAAAACCCCCCACCGTTATTAGCATCAGAAGCCGTGAGAACCTTCGAGAAAGAAACGACGTTATTCTCGTCGTTTTGAGCAGAAGCAGCAGCCGCAGCAGGAGTAACAGCGGAAGGTCCCGCAGCGAAGCAATCAGCGATAGGGTGAAGAATCTGCTTCGCGAAAACCTCGTCGGTGAGAGGATCGGCGAGGAATTGAACCGATGCGACGCGGCAGAGAACGGCGGGCTTCGAAAGAAGGAGAGGGGAGAGGTTTATCGGAGCGGAAGAGGCTTGATCGAAGTGTCCCTGAGGGAAGTAGTAAACCCTGGAATGGAGCGTGGGGATATCCACGGTGGTGCCGGCGCAGGCTCGCCAGATTACAGGGTCCAGAACGGCTGGCTGGGAAGGCGGTGACGGCGGCGATTGGCGAGGCATCACGGAAATTGAAATGGTTACAGAAGAGAGAATGTAAGAGGTTTTAGTTAGGGTTCCGAGAATGAGTGTGAGAGTGAGTGAAAGTGATGAGTTTGTTGTGTCCGACTGAAGTCATATATAGGGGTCGGAGAAACTGTATTTCATATCCCGCTTTGGAGTCTGAATGTATTTCATATCCCACTTCGGAGTACAAATAATAACTGAATGATTCCTTTTTAGAAACTGTTGATGAGGATAATATCTTTTCGTCAAAAGATTTTGTGATTTAAATTTAAAAGATAGTATGGATTACTAGTATCATTTTTTTTTTATCTGTAATGTGACAAAGATCTCCAAATTCTGTTTTTTTTTTTTTTTTATATGTATATATTCATTTTGTCCTTTAAGAAATGCTTTGTTTGAATAATACACTAACAAACAGAGTAACAAACTATGAGTGAATGTACATTTTTTCTGTTAAATAATAACCTGTTTGGAATCACTCTCAGTCAACACGTCAAGCGATTATATAGGTAGTAATCCATTTGCAGATTGCCTGTGTCACTATGCCAGGACTTGGACTCTGCGTGTCTCATATTTGTTAAAGTTTTTAAATTATATTTTTATTTATTCAATTATTAAACTAATTTAATGATAAGGATGTTTATTTTCGTAGTGTATCATATTTTGGTAATGTTTTTTTCTAAAATGCTTCTTCACTCAGTGTCAGTATGAGCATATAAATTTGTAGTTTGTCTTTCCCATTTTTATTTGTACTAGTTTATCATAAATTCTTTCTTTAATATAACTTTACGTATCTATTAGTTTAAGAGCCAATAATATTAATTCAATCCACTAACTTGTCAAATTTCAATCATTTACTAGATTTTATTTGTTGTGTTTTTTTTTTATCTCCCTGTGCTACTTCATTTAATATGGTATAGTTTAAAAATATATTTTTTTGACAAAAAAAAAGAGTTATTTTATTCTTGCAATAACTAATGTTTTTTTTACAACATGCAACAGCACGTGTAACTTTTATACAACAATGTCTATTTCTCTTTTACACATTATTCATTACAGCTTATATTGCTCTCTTTCTCTTTTTTAGTTGCATAATTTGTTGGAAGAGTTTTGTAAATTATATTTCTCTTTTAAAAAATTGACATGAAGTTGATATATATATATATTATATATAAATCACTATATTGTGTAACTAGGTAAACATATAAAGATTTAATAATGAATTATTAGTAAAATATATAATCGAATTTGATATTTTAACCCAAAATCTTAAAGTTATGTTTATGGTTTTATCTTTACTTATATGGTATTCAACATTTCTATTTCTATTTTTATCTAATGTGAAATTTCACTTCACACTTATCCTACAATTATCTCCATGTAGTGTGAGTCTCTTCCACTTGTAATATCCTCCTTGAGCGAAAGTTTTTTTCAATTAACAAATATCTAATGGTAATCCTTAGAGCTTAACCATGGTTGCATCAACTCGTCTTCATTGTTACAAACATGCCTTTGTACCTTACATCGCCACAACACATGCGAAACCCATTACCTGATTTGCATGCATGAGCTCACATGCTATGAAAGACTTTTGATACAAGGGATCTCTATGCTCATAAATCCACGCCATCATTTACTCGTTTGAGTTAGTCATTATGTCGAATCATCAACTTTGATACTAATTATTAAGTAATCGAGGGAGTAAACACCCAAAAAAATTACATCAATGATCCATGAACAACCATAAAAATGAATTTGACATCACACTTTAATTTACAATCTTAAGGAATATATTTATGTTCTTATCCTGACTTATATGATGTTTAATATTTTTATTTCTATTTGATGTGTAACTTCATCTCATACTTGTGATCCAATATATTTATACAGTACTTTATAGTGAAGTTGATGATGGTTTAAGTTTATTTTAGTATTAGTATAAACACATTTGTGATTTAATTGCATTAAGGTTTTTATAACGTAATATAAAAGAAGTGTCGAACTGCTAATTATTAATTACTACAAAAATAAGTGTAGTGTGAGCTGTGAGAATGTGAGAGGAATGTACATTTTCTGTTACATGATATATTTTGAATCACAAAAATGTCCTCAGCTAATACGTAAATTGTGGGCATCTACATAGTAATAAAAGAATGTTGATTTTGCTGACGTATCTCAAACCCAGCCATTTTGAGCTATTTTCCATTACGTGTCACCTTTAGAAAAGCTTCCTACTTCATCCATGTCTCTTGCTTTTCCACACCCAAAACTCCACCAAAATGAACGTCCCGCACACAGCAAAAAAAAGCTGAGACCTTCGTTCTCTTTCTCTCTGCACCGTTCAACAACTCTCTCTTAGCACTTGTCATTTCCTCACCAACTATTATTGCTTCAGAAGGCAACATCACTGTTGAGGCTATGATCAAAGCACCATACTCTTTTCCTCACCAACTATTTTTGCAGCGTTATTCAAATTTCAAAATCGACGTTTCTCAGTCCTCACCAACTATTTTTAATTGCGTGAAAAAGAGGTGTAAGGCATTGGACCTTGAAACGACGTTGAATTTAAGAAAAAACGGAGAGAATCGTTTAAGGCATTGGACCTTGAAGCGATCTCGAGTAACGTGTAATTTTGAGAAAAAGGAGAATTGAGTTATCCTTTATTTGAGTATTTTTAGCTTTTTTAGAAAAGATTATTGATTTGCGGTAAACTCTATGAAATCAAGCAAGTCGGGGACTCAGCTCAATTCACAAAATCTACCTACGTGTTATTGAAACACCACCATGCGAGTTGGAGACCCAGCATCAAGTGCACGAAACATAAGCGTGTACTAAAGATACTAATGCAAAAATAAATGAATAATTGACATAAGATTACATAATCAAATAAATCAAATGGAAATAGAAAGGGATAAAATAGGAGTGGGGAGTACACTTAGTAATGAGGGGTGCAATTAGCAGAACTTATTTAATTACAAAATGGTTCAGGCCCAACAAATAAGGGGTGCTTTTATGAATATGAGGGTGTGAATAACAAAGATGTTTTATTCAAGTGGGCTAGGCCCAAAAACTAATAGGTATGCAGTTATGAAAATGGGGACTATAAATAACATTACTTGTTTTCTTCAAAGTGATTCAGGTCCAACAGCTAAGGGGTGTACAATTATGAAAACGTGGATGCAAACAACATTACGAAATTGGTCTCAGAAAGGGTCATGCCCAACAGTTAAGGGTGTGTAGTTATGAACAAGGAGGCTGTAAACAACATTCTTTAATTTGTTTCAGGATGGGCAAGCTCAAACATTAGGGGGTTGTATTTATTAAAATAGGGGTGCAAAAAGTAAAATACCTTTTTTTAGGGTTGGAACCGGGTCATGGCGACCCAGCCCAACCCGTGCTTTTGCTGCTGGGCACAGCAGCTGCACAAAAAAATGGGGGAAGCCACCACAAAGGATGGCAAGGCCCCTTTGGCACCACCTAGCACGAGGTCTGGCGGTAGGAGGGTGGCTTGGGACGACGGCGGCATCGCAGCACGGTGGTGGAGGCCGAAATCAGCCCCAAAATGAAAGAAAAATGATAGAAAGAAGAAGAGAAAAAAAAGCAAGCCAAGCGGAGTTAGAGGAACGCGAAACGACAACAAAAATGAAATCAAACAAAGACCACAATAAATAAAATTTCTCCTCTAGATGAAAACGAACAACATATTACAACATGGAATGAAGGAAAATGTGAAAAAGAAAAAAAAAAGTAGAGAGGAAGAAAGGCAACATTGGTAAAATGATAGGGTACCTGGGGAGACCCTTCTCCCTTCTCTGACGGCGATGCCAAATGTCGCCTGTTTGTTGGTCCGTTTTTGCGCTCCGGTATCCATGCCTTTTCACTGTAGCAATACTCCCTCCCCACACTGTTACCTTCATTTTGTGCTTTTATCTTGTTGCTGTTGTTTTTTTACCTAATGGACCTTCTGGCCCTTTTTTTTTTGTTCTCTCTTTTTCGTTTTTTTACTGTTATATTTTTTTATTTTTTACTTTGGTTATCTTTTTTTCTTCTTTTTTTTAATAGTTTCTTTGTACCCATACAAAATTAGGATATGACAGTTGTCCCTCTTTACTTATCTTTTATTAAAAATTAAGGATAAGTAAAGACAAAGACACTAATTCTGTTCGGGTGATCGTTCGAAAGATCACAACATGAGAATGAAGAAACTTCAGAAAAACAAGATATGTGTACTAAGAGAATAAAGAACTTTGAATTAAACGTGACAAGGCATGAAAATGAATCTCGTGAAACAAAATGCAGAGGATGTTGAATCCTATGAAATTTAAAAGCTGAGGACGCTGAGTCCTATGAAAATGTAAAAGCTGAGGACACTAAGTCCTATGAAATGTAAAAGCTGAGGACATTGAGTCCCATGAAAATGTAAAAAGCTGAGGACGCTGAGTCCTATGAAATGTAAAAGCTGAGGACGCTGAGTCCTATGAAATGTAAAAGTTGAGGACGTTGAGTCCTATGAAAATGTAAAAGCTGAGGACGCTGAGTCCTATGAAATGTAAAAGCTGAGGACACTCTGAGTCATATGAAATGTAAAAGCTGAGGATGCTGAGTCCTATGAAATGTAAAAACTGAGGACATTGAGTCCTATGAAAATTGCCAACAGGTAGTGGTACCCAGAGGCTCAAACCTGTAAGAAAGCGAGAGGTTGACTCTCTGAAAGGGTCACTTATTCCAAATTGGATCTTAAAGCCTAATATGAAGCATATGAGTTTGGAATGCATTATGATGAATGAAAAGAATCATGCGAACTTTGCCCTGAAATGTAGTGAATGTGGGCTTTGTACCCATAAATGGAATGCGATTGTTTGTGAGTCATGAAAATGAGATATAGGAATTTCAACATTCTCGGATGAGAATAGCCTTAAATTGTGCAATGCTCATAACATTCTTTCTCTTTTGTTATACTTTGTTTTTTTTTTTGGTGAAAAACACAGATTGACTATTTCGTTCTAAAAGATGTGATGATTCATGCAGCCTCATTCTGATTTTTGTAGATCTCGTCAGAGTGTATGTTTTGTTTGTTCCAATTGCTTGACAATTTTGGAAGATGACAATGGAGCCATTTGACATTTAGTCAATCAACTGAAATAGTGATTCCAAAGTTCGTCCCCCTTTTTTTAACTTTGATTGCTCTGCAGAACAAGGAAATATAAGACTTCGGGATTGACTGCGTGAACCATTGAAGGATGACAATGGATATTTACACTTTGGTATATGACCACGTGAAACTTTCCTGATTTAAGGTCATAGAATGATGCCATGAATCCATTGATCCCATTGAAGTGTGATGATATGGGATGATCCTGAAAGGATTTACGCAACAAAGGCTACCCTTGGATTTGAAAGGAACCCTAGGGATATTGCATGAGCGACTGACATTGAATGGACCCACTATCATAATTGCCTTCGGGCATCTTCCGCGAACTCCTTGTTGAATGAGTTTCTCGAATGTGCAAGTGCAAACCTCGGGATTTTTTTAATAACTACAAGCGTGTGCATGTTCCATTCCAGAATCCAAACTAAAAAGCGAAATTAGTCCTTCCTTGATCCACATGGGCTTTATTGGGCTTGTAACGTGGCTATGGCTTAAGAGGGCTATGAAAGAAAGGTCAGAGAGGCTCAAAGAGTATTTAAGGGTTACATAGAGTAAGAACCTTGAGCGCTTTGCTTGTACTTTTATTCATTTAAGCTTTTTGGGTTGGGTTTTACTCCATTTGTCTTATGCATTGACAATCATTGCACTTTTGTGTCTTCCTTGTGAAATTTGGAGAACTTTTGTCTCTTTTTGTTTTGCTCGCCTTTGGCGGATTTGCTTTCTTTAACATCATTTGGGGACCAAGCCTGAACTTAGTAAACTTCATGCATATTTTGCTTGCATTGCTCTTCCTGTCAGTTTGGCGGTGGTTCCTACTCTGGGTTTTTTTTTTCTGATAACAATTATACTTTTGTCTCAGAATGGGTAGCAAAGGATAAATTAGTGTTTAAGATGAAGAAATATGGCCATGTGTCATTTCAAATCTTGACTGGAGACTTTTACAGTTTGGATTTTGGGACAGACCCATTGATAAACACGCTCATGATTTTTTTTTATTAGAGCCCGTGTGTGGTGTATGTGATTGTCCTGGTGTAGGGTTTGGAGGTATCCTTTGTAGCAAGAAGAAATGAAAGACAAGAACCAATGAAAGAAACTATGCAGGTTAGAGAATTTTCAAGGGTGAGAAATATTTAAAAAAAATTCAATTGATATATTAAGCCAAATGACTCTCACTATTCACAAAACTTTTAAGAAAGACAAGATGAGGTCGCTTGCATGTCTGTATTTCTTTGCATAATGATTACTTTTTTCTTATTTCAAGGAAAGAATGTAATGAGCAATGCATAACAATGCAACAAAACATATATGCATGAATGCATGTAAAAGATAACTTGCTGAAGTATTGCGAATTTTACACAGAACACTCGATAGAACATAGGATCGAATCAACTCTAATTTTCATTAAAACAATATTGTTCATTACATCTTATCAGAGTCAAAGTACAATTGGAAATAAAGCACAAGCACATCATCAGTTCCTAATTATGTAAGTTGTTAGCTCAATCATGTGTTAGCAATAGTCAAAGAGGCTATGAAAACCTGATCCATCCACTACCCCAGCTTTCCCAAGCTGGTTACTTCTAGACATTTTTACCTTGACTTGATAAAACTTTTTCTTAAAAAAATGAGCTTGGTTTGACCCCATGTTCCAGGAACGAAAATTTTGATCGTCAATACTTCAACAACCTATCATAGAGAAAATTGATGAATGAGTATGACATACTTGTGCTATGCATGAGAGATGCATTTATGAGATCAAAGCAAGACGCTCAAAAGACCACCCTTTCTTGCTATCAAACGCGTTGGGTACCATGTTCATGTGATCTTCGATCATTTTTAGGAAAAAAAAGAGTGTATAACCCCGACATGGTTTGTTTAGGGATATGACCATGATATACCCAACACACGCAACCGCCTCCGCAACCACCTTCGCCGGCAACTTCCCCTTCCCGTCCCTCGAGAAAACCTCCCTCACCTCCTCTTCTTCCTCCTCATCCACCCTAATCCTCATTCCGCCTCTGCCATCACCCATCCCCATAGAGAAGCGCGTGGCGCGGTGAATTCCGACGAACAACCCTCCCCTGGAGTTCTTCATGAACACGACGGCGTCACCGACCACGAGCTTCTTGTTGTTGACGAACGTGCTCCAGTCGATGGTCAGCAGGTGCTGCCGTGGCATCCTGTGATAGATGTGGCAGAACTCCCAGACGAAACTGTGCACGTCGGTGACGAGGAGGTTCGACGGGTCCGCCTGGAAGTTCAGGGGCTGGAAGATAGATTCTGCGCAGAACCTCGTAACAGAAAACCCCTACCGTTATTAGCATCAGAAGCTATGAGAACCTTCGAGAAAGAAACGACGTTATTCTCGTTGTTTTGAGCCGAAGCAGCAGCAGGAGCAACAGTGAAAGGTCCCGCAGCGAAGCAATCAATGACTGAGTGAAGTATCTGCTTCACGAAAACCTCGTCAGTGAGAGGATCGGCGAGGAATTGAACCGATGCGACGCGACAGAGAAAGGCGAGCTTCGAAAGGAGAGGGGAGAGGTTTCTCGGAGCGGAACAGGCTTGATCGAAGTGTCCCTGAGGGAAGTAGTAAACCATAGAATGGAGCGTGGGGATCTCCATGGTGGGTCCGGCGCAGACTAACCAGATTTCAGGTTCCAAAATGCTTGGCTGGGAAGGCGGTGATGGCAACGATTGGCGAGGCACCAAGGAAATTGAAATGGTGACAGAAGAGAGAATGTAAGAGGCTTTAGTTAGGGTTTTCAAAAATAGCAACGGAATCGAATGAGAATGAAGTCATATATATGTTGAAAACGCGTGCACCACCGAAAGCAAAGCGTAGTTTTTCAAAAAGCGCACAGTAACACGCATTATTTTATTATTTTGTTACTGTGCATACGCGTTTTGTAACTCCTATATAAAGGAGCGCTTGGCATTCATTTTAGTATCCCACACTTGAGAATTACCAAGTGTTCTTCAATAGCTAGAGTGAGTGAGAGTGTATTCTCCTAGTATAAGAGAGAGTGGTAAATTTGTACTCTCCTTATTTTAGAGAGAGGTGTGAAAATTTCTTCCACTTAGTGAAAATTCTTCTGGTCTTGCCCGTGGTTTTTCCCAAATTGGGTTTTCCACGTAAATTTTGTGTGTCCATTTCTCCTTTTCTCATCTCTTATTTTAGCTGTGTGTGTTATCACTTCGTCACTCTGGTACCTAACAATATAGGGGTCGGAGAACAAACTTTGGAGTATAAATCGCGACCGTATCGTAATAATAACTGAATGATTCCTTTTTAGAAACTGTTGATGAGGATAATATCTTTTCGTCAAAAGATTATGTGATTTAAATTTAAAAGATAGTGTGGAAAGATCTCCAAATTCTGTTGCTTGTTCAGTTTACTTCTTTTCTCTTTTAAGAGATGTTTTGTTTGAATAATACCACTAACAAACAGAGTAACAATAACAAACTATGAGTGAATATACATTTTTTCTGTTAAATAATAACCTGTTTTGAATCACTCTCAACCAACACGTCAAGCGATTAGATAGGTAGTATTCCACTTGCAATTTGCAAATTGCCCTGTGTCACTATGCCAGGACTTGGACTCTGCGTGTCTCATGACGAGTGTATTTGTTAAAGTTTTTAAATTATATTTTTATTTATTCAATTATTAAACTAATTTAATGATAACGAAGTTCATTTTAGTAGTGTATCATATTTTGGTAATGTTTTTCTAAAATGCTTCTTCACTCAGTGTTAGTATGAGCTTATAAATTTATAGTTTGTATTTCCCATTTTTATTTGTACTAATTTATCATAAATTCTTGCAATAACTAATGTTTTTTTTCTTTAACAGGCATGCAACAGCACGTGTAACTTTTTCTGTTACATGATATATGCTGAATCACGTACAAAAATGTCCTAAGCTAATCCATAAATTGTGGGCATATATTACTGTAGTGCAAATGGCACTTGCATGCCGCTTTGCTTGGACAGTTGGACCAAACAAGGGAGGTGGCTCCCCTCCTCCTCAATTCTTTAAAAATTATGTATTGTTATAGAGACTCGGTCACTAAAATCCCTATAAGATCCGACTTAGAAGATAAGAAACAGTGTGAGTAGTCTTTAGAAAAACTGATGCAGCAAAACATTTTTTTTACTTGAAGTTTTAAATTACAAATAAGTGCCATGGTTGTATTTGGTTGTATAGTATTAAATTTAGATTATTAATCTTCAAGTGGACAATATTAACAACACTTGTAGTATTAAATTTATCATTTATGGTTTTATTAATTATAAAAAAAATTGGACCAATGGAATTTGAATCTTGCACTTTCATATGTGTATCTTGTGTCCTTTATTTTTGTTTGAAAATACCAAACTATTCTTTTATTTTTATGAACACATTTTCCGAAAACTATTTTTTATGTTAAGAAACGCCTATTCTGAAAGCTTTTTTTTTGTTATGGAACACTTATTTCGAAATCAAAACTATTTTTTACTATTAAATAACACTTATTTTGGAAGCTATTTTGACTATTATAAAATATTTATTCCAAAAACTATTTTTTCCTGTTACGGAACACCAACTCTGGAATCTATTTTTTATTGTTATAGAACACCTATTCGAGATGGCAAAACTATTTTTTACTGTTATGAAATGCCTATTTTGTAAGCTATTTTTTATTGTTATGAAACATCCATTCTAAAAGTTATTTTTTATTGTCTTTTCCAAAAACTATTTTTTACTGTTATGAAACACCTATTCTGTAAGATATTTTTTATTATTATAAAATACCTATTATTAGATAAAAAATAATTGTTATAAAATTTATTATGTAAACTTATATGTATATTAAATATATATTAGAAATTTTAATGTCATGTATAGTGGCATTAATTAATTTTTAACATAAATTGTCTATTAGCTCAATTGGTTAGAGTGTCAGTTCGAGATCTCCATGCACCATTATTTCAAAAATTATTTCTAAAATTTTTAACCCATAGTCCATACGGATTGTCGAATCCTTAAGAATTGGTCAATCTATATGAACCTTAAATTATGAATTCATAAGATTCTTATGGATTACAAACTTTCAATAAAGGGTAATATCGAAATTGCAATGTTTAATGCTAGGTGTATTGAAGATTCGTCTCGGTGTAGGAAGCAAAACCGTAATCATCCCAACCCATAAATTGATCCCATCTGTGCTATGTATGGGAATATAAAATTTCTGAATGTTTGACAGTTATCATGTGCTTTTGGAAAATAGTCAATTATTAGGCACCCTGTGTTATGGGAATATAAGATCACTGAATATGTTTTAAATGTATGCCACCGTATCTTTGATGTAATTATTTTCTTAACATATGTGCATTAGTTTAAATGGCAGATAAAATGAGACAGTAATTTTATTTCTATATTTTCATGTTTTATAAAGAATAACTAATGCGGAAGAATAATTTTGTTTCTATATGTATTCAGTGTATAAAATTTTCTTACACTGTTATCTGATCATAGTCTGATATTATGATAAATTGGTTGTTAATTTTTAAAATAATTATCTTTAAAGTTATATTAATAATAATTTTTATTAATTGATGGTGTACAATAATAATGCATGCATATTCAACTCTTTTATGATTACTAACTGTTAAACTTTGGAACAATAATAATTAAAAAAGTCCGAACGCATCTTGCTAACGGAAGGAACACTAAAAAAACCCAGCAATTATTCTACAATAAATTATTAGAAATACTACTTTGTATTATTTAATCAAATAATGCTATATGGCCGCACTTGCTCTTAGTGACTCTATAAGAGCCTCTACTTCTTTTATTTTAGTATAATTTCTTTTTTTCTGGGCCTTTACCCCGTTGAATGAAAAAAATGTTACAGATGATTTATAACATCTTTAATGGCCATACATGAGCAATAAAAGTTTCAAATATAAAGTCAAGGAGGAAACCAAACGACAGTGTCAAATAGGACTTTATGAAAAATATACGACACCATTTATCATTTTATTTAAGGAACCATTTATCATTTTATTTAAGGAATTTAAAGAGTTGTCATTCTTGTTTTCCAATAAAAATCAAACGCATCTAAAAATATACGACACCAAATATGACTATTTTTTTTATTTTGTTAAAAATAACCAAACAAGAAAAATATAATCATATTACATGACTTTTGTTTTATTTCAAATGTAAATGTGAGTATGGAGATAAATAGATAATATTTATTATTCAAAAAATTGCTTTTTCTTCTTTCGTTTGGAAAATTATTGTTTTTTTCTTAACACTCCAATAAAAAATGTTTACAACTAGACATGTGCATTTTTAAATCAAAGACTGAGATTTAATTTTGATTTGAGAATGAAATCACAACTAGAGATGTTATTTTACTCTCAAATGAACCAAATAAATACCAAAAAAATGTTCATAACAATTATAATTTAAGATTTTTCCAAAATATAAATAAGCACGTTTAAATGCCGAATAATTAGTGAGTCAAGTAAAAGGAAACAAATGAATTAACATAAAATCACTATTCTACTATTTAAATACTTTCATCGTACATGGAAAAAAGGTTCACTTTATTTGGAACCCTAAATTAAAGAAGAATAAATACTAAACAAAATTTATTATACCATACTTATAATTAAATTAACATAAACAGGAAACCTAACACAAGTAGGAGTACACTTGATTCCGTCACATTACATTTAATTTCATCTTGGTCGTGAGTCTCAGATGAACACAAATCTAAATTCAAGGCTTGACTTGTGAGAAAGAAAGGAGACGCCGTTTCTTACGAGACACGCACATCGTAACATAGTAATTTGCCAAACCTTTGACAATCGAAACAAACCGTGTACACTGTGTCACTGTACACGACACAAACGAGCATAACCGGCACCGTAACTGGTTTAGCAGTCACCCTTTATTATTTACAACACGGTTAAATTAAATTCCAAATCTTGTAATCTTTCTATTTATAAAGAAGTAAAAAATAAAACCACTCCAATAGCATAAAAGTATCTGCGTTGCGTTGCAAGTTCCCAGTTCTTGCACTCGTTAGACCAATTCCTCGTCTTGACATTCATTCCCAGAAAACTTTTCCACACACACCTTCATCTTCCAAACATACCAAATTCCAATCCTCCATCACAAACATGAAGACTCGTACCTCAACCAAAATCTCTGCAACGTGGATTCCAATTTTCTCTGTCTTTTCCTTCATTATCGGTATGCTCGTCACAAGCAGGTCTCTTCCTCTTTATCTCTCTCTCTCTCCTCTATATCTTAACTTCTTCAAATATTTTTTTTTTGAGCTGTGAAGTTGGAAACTTGGGTTTATGGGTTTTGATTTTGAGAGAATTTAAAACATTGTGGTCCGATCCTGGGAATTTTCTTTGGGGTGCAGGATGTGGGACCCACCGGAATCAAACGGGTTGCTTACTGCGCAGCATCAGCGGGACCAACAACACCTACAAGTAATCTCAGGGGATTGTGCTACCAAGAAGGTAATATTGTTTGCTTAATCTTATTCTGTTTTTCACAAAGTGTTTCAAATTGTTTTTGCTTTTTTTTTTTTTTTTTTTTTTTTTTTTTTTTTTTTTTTTTTTTTTTTTTTTTTTTTTTTTTTTTTTTTTTTTTTTTTTTTTTTTTTTTTTTTTTTTTTTTTTTTTTTTTTTTTTTTTTTTTTTTTTTTTTTTTTTTAAATCTCTTTGCTTTTTCTCCATCAGATGCAGCCCAAGGATGCAGTGAGCGAATTGCAGAAAACCCATGAAGCCATTCAGTGAGCGCCACATAGAATCTGTTTCAATTTCTCTAGATTTGTTTGCAATTTAAGTTTTTTTATTTTTTATTTTTTATAAATAATTATTGATGTTTGTTTTAATTTATTGGGAGGCATGCCAGAGCTTTAGATAAACAAGTTTCGATGCTTCAGATGGAACTAGCAGCAGCTAGGAGTTCTCGTGAAAGTGGGATCTCGGATTCAAATGCTTCAACCACCACTTCTGGTGAAGGTGCTCCAAGGAAGAAGGCTTTTATAGTGATTGGCATAAACACAGCTTTCAGTAGCAGGAAGAGGCGTGATTCCGTTAGAGAGACTTGGATGCCTCAAGGTAAAAAGAAAGAAAGAACTAAATTATGAGTCAACTATAAAGGCACAGAAATTTCTAAAAATGCACCGGAATTTTTTCATCCCTATTTTTAAGGGGATAGCGGCCCTAATTGATTTCTAAAATGTTGTTTTGGCGTTTTGATCAGGTGAACAACTTCTTCAATTGGAACGGGAGAAGGGAATTGTTATCAGATTCATGATTGGTCACAGGTAATTCCGGTTAGGTCAACTGCTTGGAATTATCAAGACAAAATTTGGTGTGAATCAGGAGAGAATTATAGCATCACCTTGAGAAAATAGTGTAGGGGAACACAAGTGTTATTATTTGAGTTAATATGACGACACAAAAAGATCGTTCCTGCTTGTTTACCAGAATTAAATTGTCTATGTTATGTTAATACTACTTATCTAACTTCTAGATAAAAAAAAATGATCAGCTTTCAAATGGTCATGTATTAATCAACTAAAGATTGGTTACTCAACTCTTTACCCTGGATTATCGTGGCAGTTGAATGCTTACCTTAATGAACTATGATTGACCACAAAAGTGGCTTCTAATGTCAGCTGGATCTCTCTGCAGCCCTTTGTTAATCAAAGACTCTTGCAGCATATCTATTTCATGTTCTCCCTTCATTTCAAGTTTGAAAGCATATTGTTAATTTCTCTCTTAGCATCAATACTCATTTAAGATATATAATTACTTGTTTTCTTCAGTCATTTTGCCTATTCTGTTTCCTTTATAGCCTATATTGTGCCTAAAGAATAAACATTTTCAAATTTAGCAGTTAACTTGATATTAGAATATTAGGGAGCATGTTTCTAAAATATTGTGTTAATTATAAATGGTTTGACCATCCTAAAGCTAGAGGTATGAAGTTAACTACGGGTGCTTATTGCATTATGATTTTCATGAAGCAATTTAATTCTTCTCCCAGGAGTTTATCTTTATGGACTTAGGAGTGTGTGGTGTATTCTTTCTCTGTGAAAATTGTGATATAGGATGGGGATAGGATGATCACATGTCTGGATACAAGAAGTGGCCACCAGTGATGCTCCCCAACGCAAATTGAAATTAGAGAATAAAGACTTAAAACACAGAGTTCATAAAAAGAAAACTTAATATATTAAGATTGTATAGACTTGATATGCTATGATGTGTTATGTGTTGATAAAACATAAAAACACTTCTCCTTATTTATACTAATTATAACCTTAACTAAATAAGGAGACAAATCATGAGATAATAAGAAATTAATCCTAAGAGATAATCTAAGATACTTGAAAGTACTCTAAGATAAAATATTAATATTATGGGACATTTTTCATATACTCTAACTGTCTGTACTCTTTCTAACTTGTGAGACTGAGTTAGAAAGTTGGGTTTTTTCCAAATGGAAAAACTAATATTAATTTCCATGTTCCGTCAATGTGGGCATGTTCAAAACTTTATCTATTTTATTATAATGTATTAGTATATAGCCTAAAAAGTGCTTCATAATATTTTATCTATAAGAAGTGTTAACAATACACTCCCTAACATATTTCTTACACATCTCTCCTATTGATAAAAAACAATTGGAAACTTCAAAATCATGAATGAAGGCTCATTAAATAAGGAGTGAGACCTATACAATTTGGTAATTTTCCATAAATTTCAATTAATAATGTAGAGTGTGTTTAAAAGAGTATGTTGGATAGTATATTTCTCTTCTATTTTTTGGCCCCCTCAACCTTTCAATCCTGCTTATGTCCTTGTATGGTTGTGTTTTGCTTATTACAATTACAATGATCCATGCACTAAGATATCCATGCCTTATTTACTTCTTGTCTTCTAAGTAACTTGATTGCGCACTGAATGCTTCATCTATTTTATTCTTGAATATGAAAAGTAAGGGATCAAAATCTTAGAAGTTAAGCCATCATATGATCAATTGTCTATTTTGTAACTTTGTTGGATTGAGGTCTGTGTTTATATTATTTATATGGCTCTAAGTATGAGATTTTATTTTTTAACCTAGCAAGATCTGAAGGCAGAGGGGTACTATTGTAATTTAATGTCTTTCCCTTAAACTGCATATGCTCCTTAGCCATGTAACTCTGCACTGTTTGTGGAGGGATGGCTATTATTACCTGTACCATTAAACTTTTTAATTAATATGTATATTATCCCATCTGATAGATGAAATGTATATGAGTTGCAACTTAATGGTAACAACATTAACATGGGTGATATTGTTATTGTCATCACAGTGCAACTTCCAACAGCATTCTAGATCGAGCTATTGATTCAGAAGAAGCTCAGCACAAAGACTTCCTTCGCCTAGTAAGGCAGATCTTTGTTAATAATATAAAAAAATGTGTGAGAAAGACATTGGATAATCTGACAGGGGTGTCATATTTGATTTTACTTTAACTTGTAGGAACATGTTGAAGGGTATCATGAGCTGTCTGCAAAGACAAAGATTTTCTTTTCCACTGCAGTTTCAATGTGGGACGCTGATTTCTATGTCAAGGTAGATGATGATGTCCATGTCAATTTAGGTACATGCTATCTCAAGATTGTTTCCTTCCCATTTCTTCCTTTACCACCTTCCTCTATCCCATTTCTCTCCCAAAGAAGCTTAAATATTCTAACATGTGTTGCTTTTAAGGTGTCTTGGCAACAACCCTTGCTCGTCATCGATCAAAACCCAGGGTCTACATTGGGTGTATGAAATCTGGACCTGTCCTTTCTAGAAAGTAAGTCCACTAGACTTCTATGTGTGTGCATAAAATATTAGGAAAGAGGCCACTCCTCTTCTATGCTCCTCATTGTGACTTTGTATTTTAGGGATGTCAAATACCATGAACCTGAGTTTTGGAAGTTTGGAGAAGAGGGGAACAAATACTTCCGACATGCAACTGGGCAGATATATGCAATCTCAAAGGATCTGGCAACTTACATTTCCATCAACAAGTATGTATATCATTTTTCGTGCAGCATTTAACTGGCTATCTTCTGATCTCGGCTCCACAACTGTGTATTTTGTACAGGGATTACCAGATCAGCAATTGTTTCTGTATTTTCTGCCAAAGAAAATCTTTTAATATTGAATTAAGCCTTAAACTAAATTTGTCTTTGAGCATAATGATAGTTCTGCGTATTTTACTCAGAGCAAAATACTCAGATTGCATGATTTGATTAAGATAAGAAACTTTTTTCCATCACTTAAAATTTTCCTAATATGAAATCTCAGTTCGGGGATCAGTCCATGTTTCTCATAGAATATTCTCTTACATATAGAAATTTCATGTGGATTCTAATTATGACTGTAGGCCGATTTTGCATAAATATGCTAATGAAGATGTCTCGCTTGGTGCATGGTTCATTGGACTTGAAGTTGAGCATATTGATGACCGCAATATGTGTTGTGGAACTCCTCCAGGTATATAACCTGAAAATATGTAACCAGCAAACACTAGATACTGCAATATGTTCTGCCACTTAGTACTAGTATTTGTGACTTTGTCATGCTGTCTCTAGATGACCTACTTTCTATACATTTCAACAATTTCTTCTTATATAGCTCTCAATATCTCTCTTCAAGTTGTTCTAGATAGAAGTTGCTTTGGTTTGATAAGCTTGAAGAAATCACTACTAAAATTTAAAGATGATCTGAAGTTCAACTAAGTTTCTCAATCCCCACCTTCCCCTTTTTTCTTTTGGCCATGTTCTTATTTATGTTTAATGTTTTTGTAGACTGCGAGTGGAAGGCACAGGCCGGTAACATATGTGTTGCATCATTTGATTGGAGTTGCAGTGGAATCTGCAAGTCAGTGGAGAAGATTAAATATGTCCACTCAAAGTGTGGTGAAGGAGATGGAGCTGTTTGGAGTGCTTTAATTTAGATTGTTTCAAAGGGAGATGATTTCGGATAGGATATAATTGCAGCTGGGACAAAGACAGTTTTCAGATTTGAGATTGAGCAAATAGGTATAACATGGAAGATCTCGTAAACTATTCAAAGCTGGAAAGCAAGGCTGGTTGATCAATTTTTGTGGAAGCTTAAGTTGGCAATTGCATGGATGTGGATTTGAGGATATGCATATATTGACTATACCTTCCAGTCTGTTTCGTTTTTAGTGTGGGAGGTATGACACAACTATTCTTGGTGGTGTTATGTAACAAAGTCTGGTCTATTTTTGTAATTCTTTTTTTATATGGTTGGGGTGAGATCGGTTATTATGCCCTCTGTAATGTAAAGCAGTGTATTATTATTCATAGTTATGCTAATGCGTTAAAGTGTGATCACTATTTTGATGTAATTAAAGGACAAACCTTAGAAGCAGTATATATTTATGTTTGATCATTGCCTATATAGAATGATGGCTTTAAAAATTATTTCCAACTTCATAAATCTCTAAATCTCCAAGCCACTAACAACAAATCAAATGAAATAAATTTAGATAATAAGCTCATATCTTTTTTATATTATCATATCTTAGAAAATATAAAAGAGCAATGCTCGCTGCAAACAAAACAAAATGTGTAGCAGCATTGTCATTAGTCTGATTTTTATGAGTACATGAAAGCCACCACCTCTCCAACACTCTGTTTTACTACTCGCACATAAAGAGTTTCTGATTCTTTAATTATTTTTTTTTGTTCCATTACCACTGATATCCATAATATGATACTTTTTAATGTGATCCATGTGTGATACCAATTTGTTTTTTATATTATAAATAGTAGCTCAAGATTTACTATTCTATCTTCTCATCATAAAATATGTTTATCGGTGAGTGGTTACCGTGAAAAAAATTATCATCAATAACTTCACAAATAATATTTTTTTTCAACCTTGATTTGACTTCCTCAATAAATTTATTAGTACTCATTTTATTTTTTAATATATTCTCCTTCTTAGAATTTATTAGAAATTACAGAGAAACTAAATTACAGAGACTCGTTACCTAAGAAATAAGACCTTCACAATTTTATAATTTCTAATAAATTTAGTTAATAATAAAGAGTATTTAAAAGAATATATTAAAAACTATAGTGCTGATATTTTTCTAAACAAATAAAATTTCACATATGCATGTTATTTGTTTATTACAAAATTATTCTTTTTTCCTAAATTTTGTCAATTTGATAATTTGTTTTTCCTCATTTTTTTTATTTTAAAAATAATAAGCACGTCCATTCACACTTTCATTTTAAAATCATTTGATTGACAAAGGATCATTTGACAAATAGACTTTAAAAACATAAAAAATCAAAACAAAATAATTAAAAAACATAATGAACTAAAATAATACTTTTTTATAATTATAGGTTAATTTAATTAATATTATTAGAAGAATTTATTTATATTATAAGAAATAAGTTATATACCAATGATAATAATATAAAATTATTTTATATTATTATGATTCAAATTATAAAATATTATATTTTGAATTTTATAATAATTATTTTAAAATTCATAATTGGTTGATAGTATAAAATATACTTTAATATTAAACTTATATTATAATATTTAAAAAAATACTCATATTATAATAAATAATAGTAATAATTAAGAGGAGGAAGTATCGAATAAGATGTTTGGATTTTGGGTGAAAATGAGATAGTAATCTTCGTGTTAGATCGCGTCCTCCGTCTTACCGGTGTCAACGAGGCGGCGGAGAATGGAAAACGCCGACGTTTTCTTGGGCTTACACGACTTCCTCGAGCGCATGCGGCAACCCTCTGCCGCTGAATTCGTCAAAGCAATCAAAAGGTTTTTTGGTTTTCGCCTTTCTCTCACTCTTAATATGCTTTACGTTATGATCGGTTAGGAGTGAATGGGTACCCTAACTAACGAATTGTGATTTTCCGCAGTTTTATCGTTTCGTTTTCGAACAATGCTCCTGATCCCGATAGGGACAGTGCCGCGGTTCAAGCTTTCCTCGCGAAAATGGAAGCGGATTTCAGTGCTCATCCACTTTGGGCTGGTTGCTCCGAAGAGGAACTCGCAAGTGCCGGTGAAGTCAGTTTCTGCTTAACTCATAACACTGGTTGCTCTTCATAAATGTAGATATTTCAGTTTTTACACTGACTAATCAATTACTACCTAAGTAACTCTACTGTCACCTCACATTGAACTTCCTAAGCTGACTTATATTGTTATGATTTATTATATTTACTTTGTAGTGCACTGGATCTTGGGATGATTGAATTGGCCAATTGGGTTATTCATACCATACAGTCTCTACAACCCGCTTATGCTGTCATGTCCGATTTCTAGGTTTTTTGTTTTTCAGTAATGGTGAATTCTCTAAAGCACAAATGAAGATTCAAAGTTTAATAAATAAAAATTAGAATTGAATTGAAGACACTGGGCAGAAGACGTAAAGGTTAAGGAAGACTAGCGAGCCTGCCAATAGCAGCAATAATATAGCACTTATTTATGCATTGCTGTGCTGGGATCGTGTCTGATAATCTGAGATGATTCTAGCATTTTTCATTCGTAAAACCATTGAATTTGAGTAAGATGTTCATGAGCACCAGAAAGCTAGTGGAAATGAACCAATCAGTGTTGTTAAATCGGCGAGTCGACTCGGTAGAATCGTCCGAGTTAACGAGTTAGCGCCCTAAATCGAGTCGACTCGGTAGTAGAATCGTATTTGGGAGTAAAACCGGTGAACTCGCGAGTCAACTCGGTTAACTCGGTTGACTCGCCGAGTTGACTCAGTGAGTAAAAAAAATTCTTCTTTTCTGGTTCTTCCG